>JBBBDQ010000450.1:1537500-1575000 GCA_037127315.1 Ascarosepion bandense
GTCAATTGCAATTTCTGATTTCCTGCTTAACAAACGACGGAATATATGATCCGAAACTTCCATTCGCATGACCTCGTTACTCTCTCTACGTGGAGTTATGGAACTTTGGTTGTACGCAGCTAACTAGCGGTATAGGCAAACGTAAGCTTGATATCCCGCGTCAACAATTCCATGTTTTTTAGCGCAAGATTTCAATATAGCCCGTACATTGTGATTTACCCTCGTCATAAACACACACACACACACACACACACACACACACACACACACACACACACACCTATATATATATATATATATATATATATATATATGCATATAAATATAAATATATATATGCATATATATATAAATATATTATATGCATATATGTTTAGAGCTCTCGTAGAGAGTTATCCTACCATTATATGTAAAGGATACTCCTTTGTATTCTTCTATGTCCACAGGGCATGTTAATATATATATATATATATATATATATATATATATTCTAAACATACGCTATTAAATATAAGAGACAATGAATATCTATTATGTTTAATCATGAGCCGTTCTAAACGCCGTATTTTTGCTTTAATTTCAGTTGAAAATAAAGACAAAAATTCTCCAACATTTGGATAATTATTTATTTGTTTTCTTCTAAGCTAAATACTAAATACATATTTTCTAAATACATATTTAACAGCGTATGTTTAGAAAATTACATGCTGCCTCGATATACTAAATATATATATATATATATATATATATATATATATTTACAACAAATAGTAACTTGAAGACAGACAGAGAAAATTTTTTAATATATATATATATATATATATATAACATAGTGATGATCTACGTATACTGTCTTAATATGTATAGGAAAAACTATTAAAATGTTGTAAGTTTAAAAATGTATATTTTTGACAGTATTTGTTAATTACTATTATTATATTTTATATTTCAGACCTTCTGTCATATACATATATATAGCTATCCGCATACAAATCTATTTCGCTGTATCACAGCTCATCAGTACGTTCAGACATCCGATTGCTTTTTACCCAGGATTGGAACCCGACCGAATTGGCGTCAGTCGGCGATTCTACCTCTGGGTACTATGGTAGAAGGAGACGGATTTTTAGCGTGTACATTATAATTATACACACGCCCAATAGCTGAGAGTGTTCTAATTCATTGCTGAATGAATGATGTGTAGATGGTAGAGTAGCTACTGTTTTTCAAAGTCGATAGTTCTACCTGAGAGCTCAATGTATATGTATATATAAATCGATTAATGATCAGATTGTTTATGTATATATATAATTCCAGGTGAAGAGGACTCAAAGTTTTACTATTTTGTGTGCCCGGGCATTTATTTTATGAACAGTGCTCAATATAGTAAATATTGTACAGCTTAATATAATTATATAGTTAAGAATTAATTGTACATTGCGACACGGAAATCTTTATTTTTTCCAGATTCTCTTCATCAATCAATGCTTGATATTGGTTGTACAGATATAAGATTTACATGTGGGTTTCTTTTAACTAATCAGAGCGAGGATTTAGTGTATCGAGGCAGAAGATAATTTCCTAAACATATACTGTTAAATATAACAGACAACGAATATCTATTGTGTTTAATCCTGTGCCGATCTAAACATCGTATTTTGGCTTTAATTTTCAGGTGAAATAGCAGTATATGTTTAGAAAATTATCTGCTGCCTTGATACACTATATCTAAACATATTTATAAAAGGAACTTTGCCTCTGTGTGTCTGTGTGTCCGTTACATATAGACTCCAAATGAGCTGAACTGATTTTCTTGACAATTTACAAAGTTATACTATAAGCGTCTGCGAGTGTTCTTAGCCATGTTTTTGTCGAGGTACCCCCGATAAATATCGAAAATCGATATATATATATATATATATATATATATATATATATATATATATATGTGTGTGTGTGTGTGTGTGTGTGTGCGTATATACACATCAGTATATAAATATTAATCAGGTGTGAATGGAACAATACTCAATGATGCCTAATAGGACTAAAATATGCATTAGAAAATATACATATTATCGTATGTTTTATGCACGACGATGATATGGTAAGAACGCTATGATTGTTGAAAAATGCATAAAACTCGGAATCGTTCATAAAATTTTGAATAATATATATATATATATATATATATATATATATATCGAAAATCTAAGTGGGCAACTAATAAGAATGTTTGACCTTTTGCTCAGGTATTTCGTTTGTTTCTTTTTTTTTTCTTCCCCTTCTTTTCCCTGCGGGTTAGTTCCCGGTGGGTTTCAAAACGATCTCAGTTGTAGTTTAATTATTGGCTATCTTGGCGGAATTGGTATTACAACTATAACTAATATTAATATATATATATATATATATATATATATATATATATATATATAAAATAATAGATAAAAATATCCGTCTATATCTAGTCAATAATACACACACACAAAGTAAAAGGAACCTTCAGATATTAGAGGCAATTTGCATTAAATCAAGGCAACCCACTCTCAATAAAATCACATTTCAATCTAGTCACAACACATTACATTCCATTTAAAATATGGTCCCGTTTACATTTCAGTCTCTCACGGGGTGTGACATCATAGGATCGCATTACAAATTTGCGACCTAAGTCTGGTATTCGGTGACTTATATTCGCATAACAATGTTTTATTTCAACACAAGATATAATCATCTTTGATGGCAGATGCCTTTATGTTAACGTTCCTGAAACCTCTATGAAAATGACTAATGTGAGCCGAAAGTTTAGAATCAGCATAAAAAAAATATCAAAATGTTAGAAGATTTTAGTCTTTATTTTCGCCTGAAATTAAACTAAAATACTATGTTTAGAATGCCTCATGATTAACCATAATCGACATTATTTGTTATATTTAACTATATATATTTAGAAAATGACCAGCTGCCTCGATACACTATATATATATATATATATATATATATATATATATATATATATATATATAAATGAAATTATAACTATACTCATGTCGACAAAACTTCTAGAAATCTACGAAGAAAGGATAAACTGATTAAAAAAAAGAGTTGAGCACATGAATATTAGTCAAAAGTCTTCGGACCGAGTCAGCACGTAGCCTAAAGAAAAAACCCTGATACGAGGAATCAACTAACATAAAGTGCTCAATACTTAGGTAGAACCGAATAAGTAAAAAATATCTATTGAGCCAGACGGACCTACCTAGGTTTCACGTAAACGGATCGTCGGGGAAAGCCAGCTTTCCCTGACGATCCGTTTAGGTAAAACCTAGGTAGGTCCGTCTGGCTCACTGGGTATTTTTACACACACACACATATTTATATATATATATCTATGTGTGTGTGTGTGTGTTTCAGTGTGTGTGTTCGCATGTTGGTTGGTGCATCAAGTTCACTTTGAGAGCGGGGGCCCTGGTCTTTATCAAATTCTAAAATAGAAAAGACCTCGGAAGTGTTCTAACAGGAGATGGAAAGTGCGACACAGAGATCCGAAGGCGAATTGGCATGGCAAAGGACGCGTTCTAGAAGATGAGTAAAGTACAAACACACAGGAAAATTTCACGAGAAACAAAGAAAAGGATTGCTATGTGATGTCAGTTCTTCAATACGGCAATGAATGCTGGACAATATCATCGAAAATGAGGACAAAACTTGAAGCAGCGGAAATATGGTTCTACAGAAGGATGCTGCTGATATCGTGGACTGAGCATGCAAGCAACGATGAAGTGTTGGAAAGAATGGCAACGAAAAATAAATTAATACGGAAGAGACAACTTAAGTTCCTGGAACATGCAATGAGGAAGGAAAGCCTGGAGAACCTGACACTGACTGTGCAGATAGAAGGCAAGAGAGACAGAGGAAGGCAGCGGATAACATATTTGCATTGCCTTATCAGTTGAATGACGGAACGAGGGTTGCTAGGTGTAACAGGAGCAAACATACTTAGAGCTACAAGGGATAGGGAGACGTGGAGAACCATAATCGCTTACGTTTTGAAGGGACAGGGCACATAGAAGAAGAAAAAGAAGAAGAAATTACACACACACACACACACACACACATATATATATATATATTGCTAGTTGTTTGTCTCTGATTTTGTAATTTAGCTAGTGGTGTGCTAGTTGCTAAAACATTGCTGTCATCGATGGGGATGCTAGTAAAAAATAGACAAACATCACATATAATTACTCTGAGGGTATTAGGAGTAATTTAATTTTACAATGTTGTTCATTGCGTACAAGGCCGAAGAGTCACTCAAGGCTTTCAGAGTATTATGCAGTTTCACAAGCAAGGTATATACCCCCAGGAACCAGGAACAAAGAACCAAGGAAGTGAAAGTGAAGTAAATATATTTTGAAAAATAACTTTACAGGCGGTAAAGCATAAATCTTTAATCCTGTTGAAAATCCGTGGATGAACGTGGATGAGAATCCGAATCTAAAATTGTTTTAAAATCAACATCACCTCATGCTATAAAAAGGCAAGAGTTACTAAGCGTGTCATAATTAAAAAATAGAAACCTTATTAAGGGCTAACAAGAATAGAAGAGTAATTAGGAAGACAGTGAACTTAAACTTCATATTACATTTCAATTTTTAAAGATTAAAATTTGCTAGATAGCATGTCGTCGGAAGAAATTTCTACAAGCGAGAAGTTTGAGTAAAGAAATTGCTAGCATAAAACCTCCGGTATTGTGTTCCCAAATCAAATGTAAATTAATGAGACGCTGATGCTTATCTACTCAGTCAGTCAGTTAAGTGCCATACGTGACACACGCTTGAGCGATCATGTCTCGAAAGAGACATTACTGACTGTGTAGAAGATTATCCCGCAGTAGGTTGCCATTGCTTTCTGCGGTAGACTGGTTGCCGACCAAGAATATAGAACCCAATCTGTCCTGTTATTTGACTCATAGCTAGAGGCGGAAAAGATGTGTTATATTAGTAGGTAGTAATTAATGGGGGATCGGTATCCTATTGTTATGAAGTAATAAACTGATCCCCCACTTTATGCCCAGTAGAAGCCTTTAATCATGTTTCCAACTATTATATTCAGTCAGTTAGTTAAGTGCCATACGTGATACACGCTTGGGCGATCATGTCTCGAAAGACACATGACTGACTGGGCAGAAGATTATCCCGCAGTAGGTTGCCATTGCTTTCTGCGGTAGACTGGTTGCCGACCAAGGCTATAGAACCCAATCTGTCCTGTTATTTAACTCATAGCTAGAGGGTAAAGAAATGTATTATATTATTATGTAGTTATTAGTGGGGGATCGGTTTTCTATTGTTATGACGTAATAAACTAATCCCCCACTTTATGACCAGTAGAAGCCTTAATCATTATTCCAACTATTACATTCAGTCAGTCAGTTAAGTGCCATACGTGATACACGCTCTGAGCGATCATGTCTCGAAAGAGACATGACTGACTGGGCAGAAGATTATCCCGCAGTAGGTTGCCATTGCTTTCTGCGGTAGACTGGTTGCCGACTAAGGCTATAGAACCCAATCTGTCCTGTTATTTAACCCATAACTGGAAGGAATAGACGGATTAATACCTTTCCCAAGGGTATTTGCGCGTAAGTGAATGCAATGAATTCTGCTGGAATTCGAACTCGGCTCCCCGATTTCTCGTTTCGAGCCGATATCCACTGCACCACAACAACATCCTACTGATCTAGTACTGCGCTTAAATTCATAAAATCTAATTACAATATCAAAGATGTCATCCGAACAATTAACCTGAAAGTATTTATAAAAAAGGCACAGGGAAGTAACTTTCCGTCGTTGGGATAGTGACCTTAGGGGAGAGGCCAAGTCAGGATCATTAATGTTGCAGATTCATATTTGTATTTTATCAAGAAACTGTAAATATATATTGTCGAAATACCAGATTATATGTAGCAGGATTATTCAAAGCATGGACAAAAGGCAATCTTATAGATATCTAAGATCCATTCTGGATAGAATTTTGAGGAAGAAAATAAAAATATATAGTAAATAGAAATTTCAAGTTTGAATTTAACTTTTCAAGGAATCAGAAACCCAATACTGAATGGAAAATAAAGGACACACATTTAAACCTGTCCACAAAATATTAGGTTGTCCCAAAAGTTCGTAAACACTTGAAAAAAATTGAAATTTTACTCGCCAGAGTAATCGAAGGTTACCAGAAAACACTTGCAAAAAACAGAAATTTTACTCACAAAAACAACAAAAATTATTGCTCAAAATAAAGACCATCATTTTCCAAAACTTTCTGCAAGCTTTCGGATCTTGTCAAAGTACCATTCAGCCGGCTTCGATCAAAGAATTCTTGACACGCTTCCTCAACTTCATCAAAAGAGTCAAATCGGCGGCCCTTCAGAAAGTGCTGCATTGAGCAGAAAAGGCCGTAATCTAATGGAGCACAGTCAGGACTGTAGGCTGGGTGTGGCTGAACCTCAACGCTGTCCAGTTCTTCAAACTTGTCTTTGGTCTTCTTGGCGGTGTGTGGCTTGGCATTGTCCTGCTGCATCAAAGCGCGCTTTTGGATCAGAGCCGGGTACTTTTACTTCAACTTTTCGTAGACCCGCTCAAGTTACTGACAGTAAAATTCGGCTCTGATGGCACGACCATTCGGAACCAACTCAAGATGCACGATTCCTTCAAAGTTCCACCAAACGTACAACTTGACTTTCTTGCCGAATCGATCTTGTTTTGGAACCGACGGTGTCTCTTGCCCTTTCTGAACACATCGCTTGGTTCGATTGTGCTGGACCAGATAGACCCATTTCTCGTCGAATGTCACAATGCGCTTCCAAAAACGATCGTCCAATGGATTGCTGAGCAATTGACGGCAAATTTCAACTCGTCTGTTGGCTTGTGCTTCGGCAAGTTCGTACGGATCTTGGTGCGGCTTTTTGTTAACAAAAGTCGGTGAATTATCGATTTGCCAACTCCAAGCTCATCAGCCAATTCTCGAATGCTCGATGAAGGCGCAATGTCCAACCCAATTTGCAAGTCTTCATCATCCAACTTTAACGGCCGCCCCGAATGAGGCTTATCTTCAAGACTCATGTCGCCAGAATCGAAACGCTTGTACCACTTTGAGATCACCGCATATGCAATTGTTCCTTCACCTTTGACAGCTGGAATCGCTTCTGCAGCTTTACTGGTTGAAAGACCTCGCTTCGAGCAGTAACGAATCAAAACTCGCAGCTCAATTTTATCAATTGCCAGCTGGAATACAAAGATGAAGATCACTATAATTATATAAACGCAAAATTGCATAAAAATTCAATTTTTCGCAAGTGTTTACGAACATTTATGATAACCTAATATTTGGGGTCTGTGAACCGGACGTGAGGTGAAACTATCCCTTCCTATTATGAAAAAGAAATTAAAATTGAAACAATAAAAATAAATAACGGAATAAATATTAAATATAATTTAAGAGTTTAGGTAGAGTTTGTTAGATGTTGTCTATTCGAAATGTGTCAATTATGTGAGATTCAAAATCGTTCCTAATTCTACCCAGAGTAACAAATATTACACTTCAGAAATAAACGCAACTATATGTAGAAAAGTTTGTTTTAAATTTCTCAAGAATTAAAAAATACAATTGCAAAATGTGTATTTGAACAGTCAGATGTGCGTTGTGGTGCAGTGGATATCGTCTCGGAACGACAAATCAGGGTGCCGAGTTCGAATTCCATTTGACTTTATTCATTCACTTACGCACAAAAACCCTTGTGAAATGTATTAATCCGTCTCTTCATTTCAGTTATGCGTTAAATAATAGAATAGATTGTGTTCTATAGCCTTGGCTAGCAACCAGTCTACTGCAGAATGTAATGGCAACCTCCTGCGGGATAATCTTCTGCCTAGTCAGTCATGTCTCTTTCAAGACATGATCGCCCAATTGCACTTAACTGACTGATATTTGGACAAGAATTAATAATAATAGTAATAACAACAATAATACATACTTTCACGGCTTCTGCTCCGTTGAACTCAGATCCCTGGTGACCTCTAGGTACGAATTTGCACGAGATACTAGATTAGCAACTACGTCCCACCCTTTTCTAGTGAAACCGATAAAATGTAACCGCAATTCCTACTCAAACAGCTTCTTTTCTCGCACGTCCTACCTGTGGAATACTTGCTTCCCCGACAGCTACAATCTCCAGCAGTTTAAATGTAAGGTCAATAGACACTTCCTAACACACTAACTCGCATCCATTCTCTATAAACCCTTCCCAGCTACCCAACCCTCGTCCTCGTTATCCTTACATGTCTATCACCCTCCTCACATTTCCTATATCTAACCACACTTTCTCATCACTTTCCCCTATGTAACCCCCTGCGCAATAGTGGCAGTGGGATGCCTTGCTTGGGGTGAAATGATTAAAAAATAAAAAAAATAGCATGATAGTGTGGGCCAATATCCGCACAGAAAAATAAAAAAACAAATGAATAAAACTGAAAAAAATGGTATGAACATCATCCAGACTCAGTTCTCAGTTACAGAGATAGATCATGTAACAATTTTATGGGATTTTTTAGCATCCACAGACAGAACAATCAAATATAATCGCCTGCAAATACAGAAGACTACAAAACAAGAACATGTTTTCTGGTTGACGTGGTAGTCTTTACAGATTGTCATATATTTTTGTAAGTCTTCTACAAACTAACAATACACAAGGATCTTGAGGTGTGAATCTAAAAAATGAGGTATGGGTGTTGGTAAAATTTGCCATAAGTTATGGATTAAGCACAGGGATCAGTTTATGTATTGATTATAATAGAGAATCAATCTCCCGAATGTATATTATATTGCAACAACAGTCCATGATGATCACAAAGTCAGGGATCAGTTTATGCATTGATTATAATAGAGAATCAATCTCCCGAATGTATATTATATAGCAACAGTTCATGATGATCACAAAGTCAGGGATCAGTTTATGCATTGATTATAATAGAGAATCAATCTCCCGAATGTATATTATATTGCAACAACAGTCCATGATAGTCACAAAATCAGGGATCAGTTTATGTATTGATTATAATAGAGAATCAATCCCCCGAATGTATATTATATAGCAACAACAATCCATGATGATCACAAAGTCAGGGATCAGTTTATGCATTGATTATAATAGAGAATCAATCTCCCGAATGTATATTATATAGCAACAACAGTCCATGATGGTCACAAAGTCAGGGATCAGTTTATGTATTGATTATAATAGAGAATCAATCCCCCGAATGTATATTATATAGCAACAAAAGTCCATGATGGTCACAAAGTCAGGGATCAGTTTATGTATTGATTATAATAGAGAATCAATCTCCCGAATGTATATCATATAACAACAGTCCATGATGGTCACAAAGTAAGGGATTGAAGGTAATGTTGACAACGTCCCTGGATATAGAGTATCCTCTTAGCATCTGTTGACCATGTCCGTCATAGTATATAGATATACAGTATCTTCACAGCACGTAAACTGTTCAATGAAACAACTTCAAAGACCATCACTCTCGAATCAGACACTCTCCAGAATCGGATTTGAACTCCAATACTCGGGAAAATATGGCCGCCTTTTATACACGTTGCATCGAATATTTTGAGCTTTCTGATTGATTTAGACTTCTGTTGCTGATCTATAAAATGGGTTGGCTCATGGGGGTCTGCACAGTATATGTAGGTGCACTTGGAATGATAAAAAATGGAACAAAACAACACATTGAAAGAATCCCTGGAAATCCTAGCTTAAGAGATATACAAACAATTGTCTTTTTAAATACAACCCACACACTAAGGAGAACTTTGTCTATGTGACGCTAGGGATGATAGGGGAGATAGAAAAAACATGAAATGGAGCCATAACAACACACCACAACCAGCCTTAGGTCTTCCTGCAGACTTGGTTGGTAGTGCGACCATTGTAGAAATCGAAATATGCTGAAAAATGACATAATAATAATAATAATAATAATAATAATAATAATAATAATAATAATAATAATAATAATAATACGTCACCATTCTTGGGAATTACACCATCTACACAGACAGAAAAATTGAAGCAAATAGGCCGGACATTATTTTTAAAAATCAACAAGAAAAAACATGCCTATTAATTGATATCACTCTTCAAGCGGATTGTAATATCGCAATTAAGGAATTCGAAAAACTGTCAAAATATAAAGACCTGGAAATTGAAATAGTAACAAATGTGGAAATCGAAAAAAGAATCGTACCAGTGATAGTAGGTGCACTTGGAATGATAAAAATGGAACAAAATACCACATTGAAAGAATCCCTGGACACCCTAGCTTAAGAGATATACAAAAAATTGTCTTGTTAAGTTCAGCCTACACACTAAGCAGAATTTTGTCTATGTAACACTAGGGGTGTTAGGGGAGATAGAAAAAACATGAAGTGGAGCTATAGCAACACACCACGACCTGCCTTAGGTCTTCCCGCAGACTTGGTAGGTAGTGCGACCATAGCAGAAATAAAAATATGATGAAAAATGACATAATAATGATACTAGTGGAAATCTTCAGAAAAAGAGAAAAAACCCAAACTTTTGGCTCTATTATCTAATTACATCACGCAAAAAAACTAGCCAAAAATGATTAATGAACCAACTACAATTTCAGCATGGATTACCCAAACAATTATATTACTTCTACCCAGAAATAGAGGCACAAATCTAAAGACCAATTACATGTATTTAAACAACTTACAAACATCTATTTTGACAAAACAAACATTTCTGAGAAACAAATGACAAACTACTGCTTGAACGAAAAGGGAGCGAACGTGGCTCTTAGGGATGTAAAAACCTATTGCCTATTAATAGGATGATCTTAGAAAAATGCTTCTATACAAAGCCTAATCTTAGTACTCCCTGAATGGATTACCATAAGGCACTTCATAGATCTTAAATTCTTTAAATATATACAAGGTATCTTCCGTTTTCATTAATTTCATCAAACAATGTATGTCGATAAGGAAAACCTTAATCATATTAATGGAACCTACAAGTCTGATTAAATAAACATCAACAGACGAATATTTCAAGGTGACATTTTGTTTCCCTTACAATTTTGTATATCACTAATAGCACTAACCAACCAACTTGTGGTAATAAAACAGTTCAAAAGAAAACTTAAGATGACTTAAAGTTATATGCTAGGAATGACAGAGAGCTTGTGACGTCGCTCTCGGGTCGCTTGTCATGATGATCGCCTCGACACAGTAGCTGGTCTTTGAGATGTCTATTATAACGGCGCCCGTCCTTGCCCGCGCTGTGAATTCTGATCCGAGGAAGGCACGCCGAAATCTTGCTAGCTGGGTCTTTATCACGACGAACCAGGCCGGACGCGCGCGTACATTTTTTTAATTTTACAAGCACATAAGTATTAAATATTTCTAAGCAGAATCATATCCCGAATTACAATAAACTGAAAAATCAACAATACCACTAATAATAATTTCTTTCGCTCCGTCGTATTAAACAAAGAATTACATTTTTTTCAAATGAGGATATATGTGGAACTAGGGTTACAAGATGGAATGTCTTCCGAAAACTGTACGATGATTAATTGATGACATTGGAATAAAATTGAATTAAGAAAAATATACCAAAGCCACAATTTTACGAGTATCACTACAACAAGCATCCTTTATCAGATTAAAACCTGGTGTAACAATCAAATATTCAGAGAAAGATGAATATTATAAGTACGAAGGTGCAAATAAAGTTAAAAGAATTCACCATAAAAACTCAAAAAAATAGTGCACAAAGAGTACTAACACCAGGCCGATCTAATGAAGCAACAACTTTTAGGAAAAATTCGCGTTTATTCATTAACAAAGTTTTCTATCTAGCGTGATTCCAACACTTCTCTACCAATTCGATGCCTTTTTTTAAGAGGCTCTACTATGCAACGAATGAAGATCATATACATCAACGATTGTAATGAAGGTTCGGTTTGAAATTCCTAGCATCTGAAGAAGACCGGAGAGTACAACGACCGAAATGTCTTAGAAATGGCAACAAAGATGAATCCGAATAATGTGAAAACGGCATCATCTTCATCAACAACATTATGATCTACAAGAATAAGAAAATTAACCGTAAAGATAGGAGTAAAACATTAAAACCTATTTACAAAAAAAGACTATCGTACATTTGAACAAATGTGAGTTAAAGTAGCCAAAAAAGGTAAAAAATTAAAAGACCCGAAAGGAAAAAAAACAAAAAAACTGATGAGAAATTGTTCGTCGAAGAAGCACCTGAAGAAGGTTGGAGCATACAACGGTCGAAACGTCGTACAAATGGCAACAAAGATGAGGACAATAGTCCGAATAATATAAATACTGTATCATCAACATAATCACCAACAAGAATAATAAAATTAACCGTAAAGACAGGACTAAAACATTAAAACCCATTTACAATCTTACAATTGAACAAAGGTGAGTTAAAGTAGACAAAATAATGCAAAAAATTAAACGAGAAAAACTGATGAAAAATGATACGTCGAAGAGACATTAGGCAAAGAATCGTCGTACAAATGGCAACAAAGATGAGGACAATTGTCCGAATAATGTAAATACTGTAAACATCGCGCATGCGTGAAATTAAAAATATAACATAGTGACAATTTATTCATCGCACCTTGTATCCTATGATATCCTTCATTGCATGCACACGCACACACATGTAAATAAGCGTTTGCGTGTGTTTGAATATAAATATATAAAAATATGTACATATCTACATAATTTTAAAAAATGTATTCAGCTGTTGGTTATTAAGATGGGAATAGAGACAAATCCTAATGTGATATTCGTAAAGTTTGTATAATTAATAACTTCGTATATCTTGGAGGCACTCCGGTCAGTTGGAAAACAGGCTTTGTTCAGCGGATGTCTGTTTGCAAATCGATTGAATTCGAATATGCTTTCATCGTTGCACAAATAAATCCACGCATTATTCAACCTCCTCATGGGCGCAGACATTTGGCAATGCAATGAAGCAGGAGGATAATCAATGGTAGGTGACTTTTGCGAGCCGCTGATTCATCCATGTTCAAAAGATCTGTCCTTTTCAGTGAATATGTGAAATTGAAATTCAGAGACACGGTCGGTCGTTTATTTCCGTTACAAAATGGAGATCAATTTCAACCCGCACGCCTTCGTCATGTGACAATTTTCTGAACAGATGGGGCTTGATGGCGTAACCTTTGTTGCTCCATGGTATTTCAAGATGTTGATGATCAACCCTTTTCATATTACCCTTTTAACGTTTTTTTTTCATCATTTTCATTCATTTGTTTACTATTTCAACACAAAGACCTAAAAGACACCCTATATAACTGGTCGATACCTAGAAATTATGACTAAGTGTAACCATACTAAAAATAAATATTAGGTTCATACAATCATAGGTGAAATGTTATAATTTCTTGTAATTTTAAAAATTGCGCGTCCAAAAATCCCCCGTTACGTGAGCATTCAAAAAAAAAATCACCGTTACGTGAGCGTTCTTAAAAAAAAACTTTAAATGATAAAATCAGTTATTGTAAAGCCCCTGAAGACACCACTTATGGTAGAAACCTAGGTCGCGTAGAATATTCAAAAGTTCTACAACATATTTGTATTGAACACTTTTTTATGCAAATATATACTGGTCTAATTTTATTATGACCAAGAACTAAGTAATTGAACAACACGCACACACACACGCGCGCGCAAACACACACACACACACACACACACACATATATATATATATGTGTGTGTGTGTGTGTGTGTGTGTGTCATGAAGCAGCAAATTTTCTTTTAAACATGTCAGATTAAATAAACTGCAAACATTATGTTTGCTTATTTTAAATAAAATCCGTTCAGATTCCCGGATAATCATTTGCGTATCACAATTAAAAGATGTCAGAAATGAGCTGTAACGTTGACAGACATTATTTACATTCATTTCTCAATGTATCCAACTACTTTTAACCTCTTTCCGAGATCGTCTTCAGGGGTTTGAGTTATGGTAACAAATGTAACCGGAAAAAATGTGTTGCTAAAAATGACTGTACATTTTTTCTGCTTCAAATTTAACGGCTGACAAATTGCTAGCGTTCATTAAAATGTGAAAATTATTCAAAATTATTTTTTTTTATGTTGCAATGTCATACGCATGCGCATGTTAAAGCATGAAAACAACAACACAGTTTTCCGGTTACATTCACAACCCTGAAGATGATCTCGGAAAGAGGTTGAAAGTAATTGGGTACCTTGAGAAATGAATGAAAAAAAAAACGTTACAACTAATTTCTGACATCTTTTGATTGTGATAAGCGAACGATTATCCCTGATTAAGAATGGATTTTATTAAAAATAAGCAGACATAATGTTTGCAATATATATATATATATATATATATATATATATAAATATTTATAAACTTTGTCTGTGTGTGTATGTGTGTGTCCGTGTGTATGTATCCGTTACCTATAGACTCCGAAACGGCTGAACCGATTTTCTTGAAAATTTACACAGTTGTACTATAAGCGTCTGCGAGTGTTCTTAGCTACGTTTTGTGTCGAGGTACCCCCGATAAATATCGAAAATCGATAATCGAAAATATCGGGTTATAAAAGGAGTGGTCCGATTTTAATGAAATTTGATACACTCATAGTCAAAGACATAAGAAACGACATTCAGAATTTTCAAGGTTGCAGTTCTGACAATAGTGCAGAAAATCGATAATATATATATATATATATATATATATATATATATATGTATATATATATAAAAGGCAAGATGTTTGTGTGTGTGTCTGTTTATCTGTGTGTATCTCCATACAAATCCATAATTTTTATCCGATTCTCACCAAACTTCACACAAATATTCTTTACGCTGAGTCTGAACTCCAAGACCATGGATTAAAGCTTTCATTACACCCGAGCAACGCCGGGCTATACTGCTTATATATATATATATATATATATATATATATATATATATATATCTGTGTGTGTGTGTGTCTGTGTGTCTCTGTGTGTGTGTAAGTGTTAGAAAATTATATACACTTAGAGACAAAGAAGAAACATATCGATACTTGATTGTGTGGGACATGAAGAGAAAGCGAATGATAGAGACAGAGATTGACTATGGTGATCAAATACCCTGCCGCCTTTGCTCGACAGCGTATTCATTGTAATTGTCTTTCTTTGTCGGCCATTGGCGGTCAATAGTTAAATGACCGCTGGTCTCATCCGATGCGTTATCTTCTTCGTTGTTCAGTCTCATAATTACGGTAATTGACCAGTCCTGTTTCTCAGACAGACCAACAATTCTTCTAACTGACCAAATGATTTTGCCGACAGGTTACCAATTACATTGGAAGCCTCAATGTTCTTTTATACTCGACTATGTCCGGGTCATTTGGAAAACATCTGTCGTTCACAATTTTATTTATTTCAGGGAAAATTTGTCTATAAATCTATTTTTGACTGTCAGTCAGTATATTCCGTCTCTCCCTCATATCGTTAATTCACTAATGAATTAAAACACTCTTAGTTACTGGCGTATGTTTACATGGTATATCTGTTGTGGAGTAGTTTTCGCACTGAAGGTTATAATCGTGCTAATCGACTTAAATGCCCCAAAATGTTAGGAACTTGGTAATCTTCCACTGAAAGTTGACTCCTTAGTATTCGGCCAACTGCCGACTAATGTCAACTGCCTAGTAGAACTACTGAACTCAAATAGAAGTCTAAAGAACTCCTATGATCTTTTCAAGTACTTCCTGTTAACTCTTGTTAATATAGGAGTGAGAGTCCATTATCTGACGAATAGGTATGTTTCCCCATAATAATATTACACGCTAAAGGTTTTCCCGCGTCTACCGAGCGCCCATAGATCAGCGGTAGAATCACTGACTGATGACAATTCGGTCGGGTTTGAATCATGGCTAAAAGCAATCGGATGTTTAATCCTGCTGACGAGCTGAGATACAGCGAAACAGATCTGTATGAGGATGACTATATATATATATATATATATATATATATATTCTTCTTCTTCTATGTGCCCTGTCCCTTCAGGACGTAGGCGATCATGGCTCTCCACGTCTCCCTATCCCTTGTGGCTCTTAGTATGTTTGCTCCTGTTGCTCCTGGCAAACCTCGTTCCGTCATCCACCCCTGATCAGGCCCTGCAAATATGTTATCCGATGCCTTCCTCTGTCTCTTCTTCCTTCCATCTGTCCAGTCAGTATCAGGTTCTCCAGGCTTTCCTTCCTCATTGCATGACCCAGGAACTTCAGTTGTCTCTTCCTGATGCTCAGCATCAATTTCCTTTTTGTTACCATTCTTTCTAACACCACGTCGTTGCTTGTATGCTCAATCCACGATATCCGTAGCATCCTTCTGTAGAACCACATTTCGGCCGCTTCCAGTTTTGTTCTCATTTTCGATGATATTGTCCAGTATTCACAGCCGTATTGAAGAACTGACATCACGTAGCAGTCTAGCACTCTTTTCTTCGTTTCTATTGAGATTTTCCTGTGTGTTAGTATTTTGCTCATCTTCTGGAACGCGTCCTTTGCCATACCAATTCGCCTTCGGATCTCCGTGTCGCACTTTCCATCTCCTGTTAGAACACTTTTCGCTGTGCTACAGCTCATAAGTTTGGCTAGACACATCCACTTGCTTCTGGCCGGGATCGAAACTTGACTGATTTGGTATCAGTCGGAATCGCTACCCACCTAAGCCATAGGTGCATAGAATCAGAGGAGGGAAATTTTAACGTGTTGTATATACCATGCCAGTCACCGAAAGAACTCAATTCATTTCTAAAGAGTAATGCTTGTATCGCACAAGTGGAAACTGTTTTTAACATCTTCTCTAGAGAGCTCAATCGTAATGAGATCATAATATGTTAGTCATCCAAATACAAGCCTGTTTCGCTGTATCACAGCTCATCAGGTTGTCTAGACACATCCACTTGCTTCTGGCTGGGATCGAAACTTGACCGATTTGGGATTAGTCGGAATCGCTACTCCCTAAGCCATAGAATCATAGAATCATAGAAGGGACATTTTAACGTGTTGTATATAAGCAGTGTATATATACGACAATCGCCAAAAGAACTCAATTCATTTCTGAAGAGTCACGCATATATCGCAGAAGTGGATACTGTTTTTAAACTCTTCTTCTCTAGAGAGCTCAGTCATAATAAGAGCATAATATGTTAGTCATCCACATACAAGCCTGTTTCGCCGTGTTAAAGCTCATCAGTGTGGCTAGACTCATCCATTTGTTTCTGGCCGGAATCGAACCTCGACTGATTTGGTGTCAGTCGGAGTCGCTAACCACTATATATATATTAACATGTTATTGGTCAGAGTCAAATTAGAATTGTAAATAGTTGTATCAAAATTGCTCAATTTATATTTAAAATAAATTTAATATGCAGGGCTTTTAAATTTTCAGAAGATCGTTCTCGGTATGTTCAAGCGTCTTATATTAACTGGTCATGGAATTTGAACACAGCAGAAATGCTGACAACAGATTTCGCCATAGACACAATTACTGAAAACATAAATGAAACCTACAACAGTGGTGCAATACCAGATGACCTAAGCAAATCCATTTTTCATAGTTCTGCCTAAGAGACCAGGCGCAGTTGAATGCAGACTCCACTGAACAATCAGTTCGATGCGTCACATAACGAAACTTCGACCCTTGGTGGATAGAACCCGAAGCAGAATCTGGTCGGAAATAAAGCAACAAAAAGGGCGATTTCATCAAGAACACTGGAAGAAAATACTATGTCTAATATTAGGAGGCAATCAGAAAGGGTGATAAAAATGAAAAAGGTCCTAGGTATGACCATAGACTGAATCCGGCAGCAAGCCATCTGATTGGGAGGTTGTGAGGAGCATGGAATCAACACTTAATATCTATTGTTCAAAGGTCCACCCTGACCCAGAGTGTGGTAGCACCTGTTACGCTCCTAGCTATGGGTAAAAAGTTAACCCCAAACCGGGGTAAAAATGCTATGAAAATATGTACCAACAAAACTTTTTTGAATGAAAATTGTTACCAACAAAACGTTTCTGAATGGAAAACGTTACCAACAAAACGTTTCTGAATGGAAAATGTTACCAACAAAACGTTTCTGAATGACAAATGTTACCAACAGAACGTTTCTGAATGAAAAATGTTACCAACAAAACATTCTTGAATGAAAAATGTTACCACTAAAACCTTTCTGAATGAAAAATGTTACCAACAAAACCTTTCTGAATGGAAAATGTTACCAACAAAACCTTTCTGAATGAAAAATGTTACCAACAAAACCTTTCTGAATGAAAAATGTTACCAACAAAACCTTTCTGAATGAAAAATGTTACCAACAAAACCTTTCTGAATGAAAAATGTTACCAACAAAACCTTTCTGAATGAAAAATGTTACCAACAAAACCTTTCTGAATGAAAAATGTTACCAACAAAACCTTTCTGAATGAAACATGTTATCAACAAATTTTTTATGAATGAAAAATGTTACCACTAAAACCTTTCTGAATGAAAAATGTTACCAACAAAACCTTTCTGAATGAAAAATGTTACCAACAAAACCTTTTTGAATGAAAAATTTAACAAAAAAAAAAGTTTCTGAACGAAAAATGTTACGAACAAAACGTTTCTGAATGAAAAATGTTACAGACAAAACGTTTCTGAATGAAAAATGTTACGAACAAAACGTTTCAGAACGAAAAATGTTACAAACAAATCCTTTCTGAATGAAAAATGTTACAAACAAATCCTTTCTGAACGAAAAATGTTACAAACAAAACCTTTCTGAATAAAAAATATTACCAACAAAACGTTTCTGAATGAAAAATGTTACAAACAAAACCTTTCTGAATAAAAAAATTACCAACAAAACCTTTCTGAATGAAAAATGTTACCAACAAAACGTTTCTGAATGAGAAATGTTACCAACAAAGACAAGAATAATCAGAAATCTCTACTGGCAACAAAACCCCGTGCATACGAACAGAAAACGAATTCAGCAGATATACAAAGACAGAAAGACAAGGATGTGTCTTTTCACTGAATTTATTCAACTTGAACAGACGAAACTATTCTGAGGACCCTAGAAGCTGTGCCAGGATTAGTCATTTGAGGTCACAATCTGAACAGCGTACGATACGCAGATGATAGAGTGCTAAGAGCCGTCACCGAAAGAAAATTACAAGACATCACAAAAAATTTAGATGAAGTAAATCGAAAGAAAGAACAAGAACTAAACTACAAGAAAACCAATTATATGGTCATCAGCAAACAGAGGAACCCAAGATATTAATTACAGGTTGTGGAACTAAAATCAAGCAAGTTCAAAAATTTAAGAACTTAGAAAGTGTTCTAACGGAAAACGGAAAGTGCGACACTGAGATCCGATGTTGAATTTGAATAGCCAAGGAAGCATAGCAGAGTATTAAGAGACAGGAAAATTTTTTCTAGAAACAAAGAAGAGAGTACTGGATTGCTATGTGATGTCAGTTCTTCAATATGGCAGTGAATGCTGGACAATATCATCAAAGATGAAGGAAAGACTTGAAGCAACTGAAATGTGGTTCTACAGAAGAATACTGGATATAAAGTGGAGGATCAATTCAATATTACAATCAATACATAAAGTGACCCCTCACTTTGTGGTCACAGCAGTTTCTATACATTTATATTCCTGAGATCCAAAAGCACAAGGAAGCATTCCAGAAGTTGAGTAAAGTATTAAGAAACAGGACAATTTCGCTAGAAACAAAGAAGAGATGACTGGATTGCTATGTGATGTCAGTTCTTCAATATGGCAGTGAATGCTGGACAATATCATCAAAGATGAAGGAAAAACTTGAAGCAACTGAAATGTGGTTCTACAGAAGGATTCTGCGGATATCATGGATCTAGCATGTGAGCAATGATGAGGTTTTAAAATAGATGGAAACAAAAAGGAAATTAAGACTGAGCATCAGGAAAAAACAGATGTAGTTTCCGGGAAGTGTGATGAGGAGAGAAGGCTTGGTGAATCTGATACTCATAGGTCAGTTAGAGGAAAAAAAGACAGCGGAAAGCAGCGGATAACATATTGGAAGGGACTGAGCAGATAGAGCGCAGAGCGGGATTAGGGTGTGATAACAGGACAAAGCTTGCTAAGAGCGACCAGAGATAGGGAGACGTGGAACGCCATGATCGCCAACGTACTGAAGTGACATGGCACAAAGAAGAAGATCATCGAACACTTTCTCGAACGCATAACAGGAACTTTCCGAATGCATAACCAGGAGTTTATAATAAGGGAGGAACTTATCATCAAGGCCCTGCGAAGATACCTTTTTCATCCGGATTTGTACGAGCCCAAAATATATTTTCGAAAGAATTTACACCCAGACATTATTTCAAGACCTTTCATTTAGCAACCTTTATCGTTGCAAGGTCTGTGCTTTTATATGTCAAAATCGAGTGCGTTATTGTCGTTGTGTAACAAAATACCTATGAAGGTAAATGTATAGTTGGTTTTAATTTCAAAGGTGAATGGACAGAGCATGTCAGCAATAATGAGGTGTTGGAAAGAATGGCAACGAAAAGAAAATTAATAATTAACAGTGAGCATCAGGAAGAGACACCAGAAGTTCCTGGGACATGCAATGAGGAAGGCGAGCTTGGAGAATCTGATACTGACAGGCCAGATAGAGGGAAAATGAGTCAGAGGAAGGCAGCGGATAACATATTTGAAGGGCCTGAGCAGGTGGATAACAGAACGGGGGTTGCGTGGTGTAACAGGAGAAAGCGTGCTAAAAGCTACCAGGCATAGGCAGGCGTGGAAACAACAGGGCAAATAGAAGAAGAAGAAGAAGAAGAAGAAGAAGAAGAAGAATATTTTAGGGTCAACGCTTGAAGTTAGTCGGCTTGATCTGTGATACTCATCCATGTATCTAAAATAGGAAATATTTCGGGGTAGAATGATTTTAAAGGGGGTTCCTTAGTAGAAATTCTAAAAACAGACAAGCGAGAACTCCACTGAGAAACGCTTCCATCAGTAAACCATTTTTTTCTATAGAATTGATCATTGAAATAAATGAAACATTGCTTGGTGATTAGATTATATAGTTTTATAATTTTATGCGTAGGGAGAGATAATATTGTTTTTGTTAAGTATACTTTTAATAGATTCGTTCACTTTACTATAGGGTCGTAAGTGTATGAAGATTTTATGTGTAAACCTGCCCTATATTGTCTTTAAAGCCTATGTTTTTAATGCCTATTTCATCTGAGATTTTTTAAATGTGATGGATTAATTGTGTCGAGGAGTAATGTTAAGATTGTGCTTAGTTTAACAGCTAGTTTATGTAGAGCGCTGCCTATGCCGGATATTTGAATTTGAGTTTTGTTTAACGGCATATCAACACCTCTGTGGGTTATTTAATGCCAAAAAGGTGGGGGTTTAAGATATTCTTTTTAATGTTTGGTTATAGTAAGAAGTTGATTTAGTCAGATTTTGAGTTTGAGTTTGAGTTTTGTTTAACGGCATATCAACACCTCTGTGGGTTATTTAATGCCCAAAAGGTGGGGGTATAAGATATTCTTTTTTAATGTTCGGTTATAGGACTTTACTGATTTTTTGTATAACAAATGATCACTTATAGCTCTTTTAGGGAGACCGAGATTGAGTTTGAGTTTTGTTTAACGGCATATCAACACCTCTGTGGGTTATTTAATGACCAAAAAAGTGGGATTTTAAGGTATCTTTTTTAAATGCTCCGTTATACTGAGAAGGTTGATTTAGTCAGATTTTAATTATTTTTTTTGTTTTTAATCTTCTATATTTTAGACAACTGAAAACTTCTAGTTTTGTATTCAAAAATGTTTTGTTGAGTATATTTTTTTCCTTCAAAATCTGTTATATCAATAAATTTTTATTAAAAAATGTATTTTGGTAATATTTTTCCTTCAAAAATGTATATTTTTCTCTAAAAGTCTATTTATATGTATATATTTTTATAAAAGTCTATTTACATACTTTCATAGGGTTTTGACCCCAGTTTGGGAGTTAACTATTTGCCCATAGCTAGAACCAGCCCTTGAGTTTGAAAAAGAAAAGATCGTGGCTGTTCACATCTCCCTTATAGCTCTTAATACCCTTTCACTTGTTACCCTCACAGACCCTGTCATCCATTTGCTGAAGCCCATAAATCTAGAATATAAATGTATAGAAAGTAGTATGGCCACAAAGTGAGGAATCAGTTTATACAATGATTATAATATAGAATTGATCCCCCGTTTTATATTTCACTGGAAATATAAAAATGTATATTTTTTCTATAAGATCTATTTTTATGTATATATTTTGATAAAAGTATATTTATAATTTCATAATGTTTTGAACCCAGTTTGGGGAGGAGGTTAACTATTTGCCCATAGCTGGAACCCAAACAGATGCTATCACTCCGGGTCAGCTAGGACCTGAGAAAAACAGCAATTAAGAGGTGGTTCTATGCTCTTCACAACTTTCCAATCAGAGGCTTTGCTGCCGGATGCAGTTTACCATCATGCCCAGTACCGTTCTTGTTGTGATAGGTATCATTGGCATGCTGGTTTATGTGTTTTTAGTAGTCCGTATAATGTGAATGCTTTTGAATGGTGTAAAACAAGTTTTAGCCAAGAGCTGTCTTCTTTTTCTAGGAATTGTGTCATGTCGCTTAGGAACTTATGCGTATCATTTGTGGATTTATCTTTGCTTAATTTTCGAAAATTTTGTTATCGTCACTGAGATCTCACATTTTCTGTTAATAGATGCATTCGCACATGATTCCGATTTCTTATGCACCCACCAATTTACAGTTAAATCAACCAAATGCAGCCGAATGTTCTATCCCATCAGCTTCCCGCCTGTAGAACCCCCTTCCATATACTCGCATTCCTGACGGCTACGACTTCCAGGAATTTAAATGCAAAGTCAATTCCCAACTCTTATCTACTTAAATCCAGCCCTTTCTACATCACCCCGTGTATCTTGTTCTCTTCCTTTCTCTCTACCTTCGCAACTGTCTTCACACCTGTGTTCCAATCCTTCTCTTCCCCTTTCTCTGACACCCCCGTTCGTCCTTCTCTTTACTCTCCGCGTATCTAAACTTTTACACTTATGTAGCTCCCCACTTCGCATCAGTGGCGGTGCCACCTTATGTTGGGTGAAACGATAAAAAAAACATCTGAATATATATATATATATATATATATATATATCTGTGTGTGTGTGTGTGTGTGCGTTTGCGTGTGTAGTGTTCATTTTTTGTGATAAATAGTGCAACTCATAAAGCTAAAAAATATAAATTCTCAAATATTTAACTATGGCCTAAAAATCCTTCAAGCAATCACATATACTAACACGGTAAGAAAAAGGTCGATTCAACACACACACAAAAAAAAGATTCAAACCAAAATGATAAGAGGAAGCAAATCTACTATAAACCAATATGGTGGACATCCATTCACGTGCTCTAAAAGGAAATTAACACAATATAAAGCAATAAAATGAGATCAACCATCTGCAAAATTAGTCAACAAAACAAAAGAAGTCAAAAGCAATTCACACTCCTAGAAACACGCACATATGAAAATATCAAATTATACTAAGCTACATGTAAATATGAAGAGGAAACGAACACAACAGCAGATTAAAAAAATTCTTGAGGAGTGAGCGCATTATAGTTAGCCTTCAAGAAATTTTGAAGTCGACATGACTCTGCATACTTAACCAACTTTTCTACATCAATACGATATATATATATATATATATATATATATATATATATATATATGTGTGTGTGTATATTTTAAGCTCTGGTTTGTATTGAACACTCTTTATAAAAGCAAATACATGATCAGCGGATTTTGATCTACCTGTTTTTTTACTTTCTTGTAATATTGACTAATTATGCTCTTGCACGCCGATTGAGCACCTTGGAAAAATGGTAGACTTTATAAATAGTAGCTACTACGCATTTACGCATCCGTCATTCAGTAATAAATTTGAACACTTTAGGCTATTGGTGTGGGTTTACATTATGTATATAACACACTAAAATCCGCCTTCCTCCACCGAGCGCCCATAGCTTAGAAGTTAGAATCGCCGACTGATATTGGATTTCAATCCTGGCTAAACCGTACTGAGGAGCTGTGATACAGAGTAACAGGACCGATTGAGAAAACTATATATATATAGTGTTGAGTTGTGATTTTTTTGGCACCAAGGTTGTTGCTTCTTTTAGTCGGTTCACTAAAAACGGGTAATTTGCCAGGCAGTTTTTTTACTAGTAAAGCGGTCGATATCGATCGAGGTTGAGATAGAGTGCTGATAATGTTAGTGCAACGCAATTGTCACTTTAATTGAGCAGGTTCATGCCGTCTTCGAAGTTTCCTGAGGACACCATTATGATGTCTTCACTGGTCAGGACCGGATTTTTCTGCTAAAATTTCAAAAGTCTAAGCACAACTTCAATTGCCATTTTTTATTTGCTTTATTCAAATCCTTCACGTATGCTTTCTTTGACATCAACTGTACTTTGTTTTGTTTTGTTTTTGTTTTTTTCTCACTGTAATTTCCTGCACATTAATGTCATTCCTTGGGGTGAAATGGTTATGACAAATAAAATTACAAAGGTGCATTTATTTGTATTTTTGCTTTTTTAGCCACATATACCTATTTCAGTTGAATTCATTCCATTCACTTATGCACAAATAACCTTAGGGTATTAATCCGTCTCTTCCCTCCAGTTATGGGTTAAATAATAGGACAGATTGGGTTCTATAGCCCTGGCTGGCAAATAGTCTGCTGCAGAAAGCAATGGCAACATACTGCGGGATTATCTTCTGCCAGTCAGTCATGTCTCTTTCGTATGACACTTAAGTGACTGACTGTGGGATAATCAACTGTTCAGACATGATCGCCTAATCGTGTATCGAAAGAGACATGACTGACTGGGCAGAAGATTTTCTATCCTGTTCTTTAAACTATATCTAATGGAAGAAGAAACAGATTGTATTAATAGGTAGTAATTAGCGGGGTTGGGCGTCAATAGAAAACCGATCCCCCACAATTTGCCCAGTAGAAGTTTTACTTCAGCCAGTCAGTTAAGTGCCATACGTGATACACGCTTAGGGCGATCATGTCTCGAAAGATAGATGACTGACTGGCAGAAGATAATCCCGCAGTAGGTTGCCATTGCTTTCTGCAGCAGACTATTTGCTATAGAACCCATTCTGTCCTATTAGTCTGTCCAAGTTCTGAAGAAAGGAGACGAAACCGTTCGACTGGTGATTTTATTTTAAAATAATTTTTAAATTTGGCATGGCCGTTATAATAAAAATTGTCTTTAACGCCATAATATATATATATATATATGTGTGTGTGTGTGTGTGTGTGTGTGTGTGTGTGTGTGTGTGTGTGTAAACTTATTTATAAATGGAACTTTGTGTGTCTGTGTGTGTGTGTCCGTTACCTATAGACTCCGAAACGGCTGAACCGATTTTCTTGAAAATTTACACATTTGTACTATAAGCGTCTGCGCGTGTTCTTAGCTCGGTTTTGTGTCGAGGTACCTTCGATAAATATCGAAAATCGATAATCAAAAAATCGGGTTATAGAAGGAGTGGTCCGATTTTTATTAAATTTGATACACTCATAGACAAAGACATGAGAAACGATATTAAAAAATTTCAAGGTTGCAGTTCGTACAATAGTGCAGAAAATATATATATATATATATATATATATATATATATATATATATATATAAAAGGCAAGATGTTTGTGTGTGTTTCTGTTTATCGGCCTATATGTCTGTATTTCTTTCAGCCGTTTTATTTAAGTTTTTGCTTCGGGTTTGGCTCTAAGTAGGTATAATTGTAGTTCTTAGTCTCAGCCATGATATCATTTACTCAGAGGACTTATTTGGCCTTCAAAATTCAGGTTACGACAAAAACAACTTAATTGATATCGATACCAGGAAATAAAAATTTGACTTACATCCATTCATTTTTCTTTCAGTCTACGGTTTCGCTTTAACTGGAAACAACTATTGCTTTTTAGTCTTTAGTGCCAACTTCCAAAAAGTCTGAGCTCCAGGACCATGGATTTGTTTTAAAGCTTACATTACACCCGAGCAACGCCGGGCTATACTGCTAGTCATATATAATACAACTAAATAGCACTTTATTTAGAATTTAACCTATCTGAATATAAGCAGAAATGTCAAAATTTTTCATTTGATAGCTCGAGTGACAATATCCAGTTGACTAATCGAAATTCAATCCACTTGACAGACTACGGATTTCATGTAATGCCGCTCATCACACCCAAAGATGAAGATTAAATCTATGGTATATTTAGATATTATATAACGCGGCGTATGAAATTGCAATTAAGACAGACATATTACATTAGACTCGGTGTAAACAAAGATTGATAAATCACTTTTTCTCCTCCTTAAGACCCCAAAATTCTCTGTCGGCGACAGAGTCGTGTTTTGGACAAGAGGGATAGCATTACTTAATAGCCGTCCGACCCACCGAAGTTAAGTGTGATCTCACTAATAATGATCTAATCGCTGTCATCGAAAAGTATTAATGACGTATAGTCTCAAGTATAAACGCCACACGATTTATCTTATCGAGTCAAATACAATACTGTGCAAAACTACTAGGACAAGAACTATTTTATCTTTTATGAGGCATATTGACAGAAAAATCTTATCAAACTAATTTTATTTAAATAATAAGAATAAAAAACATATGATGAATTTACAACAAATACTTTCACAAGTCCACCCTCGTCACTTTTATAGATATAGATATAGATATTCAGTTTCTGAAAATTAGACATATACTTACATCCAGAATACGGCCAGTACATTGTGGCCGTTTACAAAAAACAATTACAAAAAAGAAAATAATTTTCGCATAAAAATAAAATAATTAATATATATATATATATAAATTTAAACTTATCGCTATACTCTTTTACTCTTTTCGAAAAAACCTACAAGTAAACACACCGAAGAAAAAAATGGTAATAAAAAAGAAAGAGCTAAGCCCTTGAACATTAGTCAAAGTACGTAGCCCCCCCCCCAAAAAAAAAACCGATATGAGTGATCTAAAACAATGCACAAGCAGAGCAAATAAAGAAAATAACTACCCTAAAGAGCCAGCAAACCTATCAACGGTTCACCTAACCGGATGTTCAGGAAAGATTGGCTACAACCTTCCCTGAAGATCCGTTTAGGTGAAACCTTGGTAGGTTCGTTGTCTCTTTAGGTTAGTTAATTATATATATATATATATATATATATATATATATATATATATATAGTACTGTACATAGTATTAGGACAAGAACTATTCTATCTTTCATGAGGCATATTGACAATTTGAACAATTTAATTAAATAATTTTATTTGATTTACTCAACAAATGCTTTAACAAGAAAAATATTTGTTACAAAATAAATTTAATATTTAGTATGACAGCCTTTGGATTTGATCACAGCCTTCATTCTTTCAGGCGTTGACATCATAAGCTTCTTTAATGTATCTAATGGTATCTCCTGCCAAGCAGCTTGTATTTGTTCCCAAATCGTGTCTTGCGAAGTAACTTTAGATTTATCTATTTTTCATCAAAAATATGCTATAGATAATGACAGAAAAATTTTTTAAGTAATTTTATTTAAATAATAACAAAAAAAACATATGACGAATTTACATAGTAAATACTTACACGACGTCCACCCTTGTCACTTTTATAGATATAGACTAGCAGTTTAGCCCGGTTTCACTCGGGTAGTTTAAGGAATAATAAGAATGAAAAGCATATGATGAATTTGCATAGCAAATACTTACACAACGTCCACCCTCGTCACTTTTACAGATATAGACTAGCAGTTTAGCCCGGTTTCACTCGGGTAGTTTAAGGAATAATAAGAATAAAAAACATATGATGAATTTACATAGTAAAAACTTACACAACGTCCACCCTCGTTACTTTTATGGACATAGATAACGATGTAGAATGTCTCTGTTGGGTGGATTAGGGTGAGAGGGTCAGGAGCAACATATATGTCAGTCAGTTAGTTAATTAAGTGCCATACGCGATACACGCTTGGTCGATCATGTCTCGAAAGAGACACGAGTGACTGGGCAGAATATTATCCCGCAGTAGGTTGCCATTGCTTTCTGCGGTAGATTGGTTGCCGACCAAGGCTATAGAACCCAATTTGTCCTGTTAATTAACCCATAACTGGAAGGAATAGGGGGATTAATACCTTTCCCAAGGGTATTAGCGCCTATAGATAATATAAAGTGGGGTGATCGATTCTATATTATAATCAATACATAAACTGATCCTTGACTATTGGAGTGATGATATATATTTTTCTACCCCTAATTTTGTCTTTCTGAAAATTTTCAAAATGTTTTCAGCTTTGTAAAATTTTGATGTACATCTGAGCGCAACTCTCGTCGAGCTAGACAGCAAAATGCAGACGCTAAGTGGAATCTCTCAAACAAACAAATACTCACACAACGTCGACTTTCGTTACTTTTATAGATAAAGATTAATATTACCATTATCATTTTGATGTGTTCTAGAGCAAAAAAAAAACTTGCAAACTAAAATCGTTTTCAGAGCCTTTCATTCTGTTGTTAATAACAAGAAGCTGATCATCGCTTTTTTATGATATAAGAAAAATAATTCGTCTTCTGAAGTTGTGAATTTTTAAAGCGCCGCGTGAAGCTAATATATATATATATATATATATATATATATATATATATATATGGCAACGTCTTAGACCGCACGACCACGAATAGACTCCAGTCTAAGCTATGTTTTCATCAAGCCTGTATAACACAATTTTCGATTCATCGTAACAACCATATCTGCTCTGAAATGTATCGTAATGTCAACAAATGTAAACATGTTACGGAAATTAACGAAAATTAACGAAACTTGGTTATAAACAACCGACAATTTGAAATGATTTCTTTGAATATTATTTTTGGTCGATACTCGTATTTAAGTAGATATTCTGTTTTTTTTTAAAATTAAACAGTATATATATATATATATGTAAACGAGGTGTTAATCAAGCCTATATAACAGTTTTCGATTCATCGCAACAACCATATCTGCTCTGAAATGTATCGTAATGTCAACAAATGTAAACATATTACGGAAATTAACGAATTTTAACGAAACTTGGTTATAAACAACCGACAATTTTCAATGAATTGTTTGAACATGATCTAAGACGTTGCCAGATCAAATAGCAGCTTCACCTATATACATAGGGGTCGCACGTTCGAATCCTGCCGAATGGCATACACATATATATATATAGTACTATGCAAAAGTATTAGGACAAGAACTATTTATCTTTTATGAGGCATGTTGACAGAAAATAACAATTTAATTAAAGTAATTTTATTTGATTTACTCAACAAATGCTTTACCAAGAAAAATACTTGTTATAAAATAAATTTAATTTTAGTATAATAGCCTTTTGCTTTGATAACAGCCTTCATTCTGTCAGGCATTGACATCAAAAGCTTCTTCAATGTATCTAATGGTAACTCCTGCCAAGCAGCTTGTATTTGTTCCTAAAGTGTGTCTTGCGAAGTAACATCAGATTTATCAATTTTTTTATCCAAAATATCCCATAGATGTTCAATAGGATTTAGACCAGGGCTTTGTGGGGGCCAATTCAAATTCTGAAGCCTTCCTTCTTCCTTTTTATTTAAATAATTCTTACAAATGTTTGGCTTTTTACACTGTATTTGAATTTCAGTGAGGTTTTTATGAAAATCACCCCTGTCCTAATACTTTTGCACACTACTGTTACTGTGCAAAAGTGTTAGGATCGGGGTGATTTTAAACTTTATTTTGATTTCTCATAAAAGGTAAAATAGTTCTTGTCCTAATACTTTTCACAGTACCGTATATTCCTGATAAGTTCTATTTAATAACCTGGACACATTCAACTATTTATTATTACTAACAGAATCACTGTAATTTTCACGGTAGGATAATTATGATTTCCTGGAAAAATTTTACTTTGTCATATTAAAAATGATAGTAACGTCTTCAAACATAGTGTAATTTTATTAAAACATCTATAAAAATAATGGCCATAAAAGCTACTTTACTGTAATCTTACATTATATTAAGCGGCGTATGCACATACAATAACCAAAATACTGTACGCTATTTTGTAAGAGATTTTGAAAAAGAATTTTTTTATTATTACTAAAAAGCATGGATCCTATGTCCATTGTAAACAGAAAAGACCAATTTGCCAAGGGTGTAGAGGCCAGACATTTCGTTATTAGATAGCGGGATACGACAACAAACCTACCTATTTTTACTTTACAGAACACACACATACACACATACACATAATTACTGCTACAAACACCAGCTTAAGCTTCTACTGATACAGTAATGCTATAGGCTCTCTCCTGCTACTCTCTCACTCTGTATTACCCTTCCGTTTGGCAAAGGCGAGTGAAAGGCGGAGGAGAGGATAGCGTTTAGAACGATGAATGGTAAGGAAAAGCACTTTTAGAGAATAAGTGGCGTAATGGACCGAGGAACTAAGTAAATAACTAAGGAAGGAACATGCGGAATTATTATATGTTAAATCAAATATTTACATTTAGACTCAACTAGAATAACAATCGATATATATATATATATATAAATATATAGTCATCCGCAGACAGATCTGTTTCGCTGTATCACAGCTCATCAGTACGGTTAGACATCCGATTGCTTTTTAACCGAGGATCGCAACCCACCCGAATTGGTATCAGTCAGCGATTTTACCTCAGTGCTATGGGCGTTCGGTAGAAGGAAGCAGACTTTTTAGCGTGTATATTATCATTATATACGCCCAATAGCTGAGATTGTTCTAATTCATTGATGAATGAACGATGCGTATATGCTAGAGTGGCTACTGTTTTTCAAAGTCTACCATTCTCCCAGAGTGCTCAATCAGGGTGTGAGAGCGTAAATAGTCATTCGCATATATATATATATATATATATATATATATATATATATATATATATTCTCAATTAGATTCAAAAGTATAGAAAATGTGTGCTGCAAAAGAATGAATATTTCCCGTTTGAGGTTTCTTATTCCCAATATTATTATATAAAAAAGTATAGATTCTTCATCTTTAGCCCGTCTCCCTTTAGGACGTAGGGGAACATGGCCTCCGCATCTTTCTATCTCCCAAACTCTGCTCTGTCATCCATTTGCTGAAACTTATCAAGTATATCATGTATTCCTTTCCGGTGTCTCTCTTTTCCACTCTCTATCCTGTGAGTATTATATTCTTCAAACCTTCCTTCCTTATTACATAATTACTAATGTTAAGTATTAACCTTCTCTCAAACATCGGTCCATGTTAACCTTAGAAATGACGTTGCTAACATGTTCGGTCCATGTTATCCTCAGCATCCTTCTGTAGAATCACATTTTCTAGTCCCTTCAATACACTACTCAGCTTTGGAAAGGCAACTTCCACTTCTATGCGCCTTGTTCTTTCAAGCCGAGTTCGAATTCCAGTTGAATTCATTGCATTCACTAACGCGCAAATACCCTTGGGAAAGGTATTAATCTGTTACTTCCCTCCAGTTATGGGTTAAATAACAGAACAGATTGGGTTCTATAGCCTTGGCAGTCTACCGCAGAAAGTAATGGCAACCTACTGTGGAACAATCTTCTGCTTAGTCAGTCATGTCTCTTCCGTGATTCTATAGCCAATGTGGTTCAAATAATTATAGTTTTCTCCAAGATATACATTGTTCATGCAGTCGCAAATATTTTTATACATTGAGTGTCACATTATACATTATTGTTAATGGATATTCATATTTGAATAGCCGCCCCGTTTACGTATCAAACACTGTGTAAATAAAATAACCCTTGCCACTTAACAACGTCATTTGTTTATATTTAGATACAAAATTGAGTAGATACGATAATTTGAAGAGTTTATGACAAGACCGATTTCACTTAAAAGAATTAGTAAGCTTTGCTTGATCGGCAGAAATTCCTGAGTCTCTGAGTCGATTAAAAGTAATGACGATTTTCTTCTATCATAGGGACGCAGGTTTGAGCGCGTATCTATCTACAGACGCAAACATTATACATAGATTAAGGATATTATAGGATATAAATCCTATATCATCTGATAATTAACGCAAACGCAAAAAGGAAAAATTGCACACCAGAAAAGTCGGATCAAAACTACTGGAAACATTTTGGAAAAACCCAGACCAAGGCAAATTTCACAAGTCAGTGTAAAAAGTAAAATTCTGGATTTTGATTGGATAGGAAATAGCAAACTAAATTATGACGCCAGTGAATTTTTCTTAACACCTAAAAAATTGCGTAAGCAGCTGGAACCAGTCACATGACTGAAATCCACTACTTAACCTCGTTCTGTGACCGGTCAAAAACAGTCAGAATCGGAGCGGTATCTGATAGCATCTAGCCGCAGTGTAAGGTAGAATCTTTAAGCCGAGGTCATGTCACGTCGGTAAATATTCATTGTACCTCTTCTTCCAATTTTTCATTTTTTGTTTCTACACCATGCCGCCAAAGCAAACAACAACAACAACAGGACATCTTCAACTGACTCGTAAAACTGAAGACCACTCAGTACAATTTCTCTATTTGTTTCAACTTATTTCTCACCCTATCGCCAACTTAACAGAAACGAGAAAGGAACACATACTATTAGTTAAGTGGCCTGATTAAACGTTTTACATAAATGCATTCTACAACTTTCTCTCTGGAACATTTAACCACGTACATTTTTCTATTGGAACATTTCACTCATACAAAATAACTGCAAGCGTTTTAAATATTAGTATCTTTCTTTTTATAAATTTGTTATCCAGTTAATAAAATTACACATATTTACAAACAAAACGCTTCCATTTTTCCAACCGTTCTTTTAACTTTCTGATATTTTAAATTTTTGAGACTTCGGTTGTGTTTGGCACAGCGAGACCCCTACAACATACATAAAAAAATCAAGTCTATTAAAGTGATATTTTAAAATCTAAACTTATTTATAAATGGAACTTGGTCTGTGTGTGTATGTGTGTGTGTGTCCGTTACCTATAGACTCCGAAACGGCTGAACTGATTTTTTTGAAAATTTACACAGTTGTACTATAAGCGTCTGCCTGTTTTCTTAGCTAGGGCTTGTGTCGAGGTACCCCCGATAAATATCGAAAATCGATAATCGAAAAATCGGGTTATAGAAGGAGTGGTCCGATTTTTATTAAATTTGATACACTCATTGACAAAGACATAAGAAACGATATTCAAAAGTTTCAAGGTTGCAGTTCGTACAATAGTGCAGAAAATCGATAATATATATATATAAAAGGCAAGATGTTTGTGTGTGTGTGTGTTTATCTCCCTCTCTGTCTGTATTTTTTTTCAGCCGTTTTATTTTAGTTTTTGCTTCGAGTTTGGCTCTAAGTAAGTAAAATTGTAGTTCTTAGTCTCAGCCATTATACCATTTCCTCAGAGGACTTATTTAGCCTTCAAAATTCAGTTTACTACAAAAAAATCTTATTTGATATCTATAGCAGGAAATTTTGACTTATATCCATTCATTTTTCTTTCAGTCTACTGTTTCACTTTAACTGGAAACAACTATTGCTTTTTAGTCTTTCGTGTCAACGTCCAAATAGTCCATGACCATGGATTAGTTTTAAAGCTTTCATTACACCCGAGCAACGCCGGGTTATACTGCTAGTATTAAATAACCTGTGGACGTATTGTAGGGTTCTCCAACGAAAGCGTATTAGTTTGGAGCGCGCCAGTTGAAGACAGGGGTCTCTTAATTATGTTTCTAGATTTTACGAGTTCAAATACAGACTCTTGGGTGAAGTAGTTATACGTCCTTTCATAAGGAACTATTTCCTATAATAATTCACATTTATCTTGGTCTATAAATTTAATTGGCATTAAATCAACACAGCCGGAGAGAATAGGTCTTTGTCAAGAAATTGTGGACATTTTGATTTGAATCTTTTTGGGTATTTTTCCAAAAATCAAAGTTTTCTTTTTTTATTTTATTCTTGTAAATATTTGTTAATAAATTTTGATACATCAGAAGCTATTTTTGTAGGTTGCTTTCAATTACTCTGACAAGACCTCCACTCCTGACTCTTGCAATGTCGAGCAACTCTGCCCTCTTGGAAACTCTGACCATGCAACCTCTCACTCCTCATAATATTCCTCCTCGTCCACCCCACTCTCATCAGTAATCTCTTCCTTCTCCTACTCCCTTCCTGACACTCCCTGCAACCTCTCACTCTTCGTAACATTCCTCCTATGTAACACCCTGTACAAAATAGCATTAAAATACCTTGCTTGGGGCGACACGATGAAAAAAAAAGATTTTAATTTGTATTCAAGGTTCAAAATCAATATTTGAGGAATCAACAATTCTAGTTAACAAAAAAGCAGCTTCTATATAAACTAAAGACAAATACGCACAAGCAGTATTTTCGAAAGCATCAAAAATTTGAGTCCACATTAATGTTGGATAAATATGCTGAAAAATGGATTAAGGTTAATACAGATCAAATTAAAATTCACTATTAAATAAAATGGGGTTAAATTATTTTTTTTTACCAACAACGTTCAACATTCTTTTTTCTTTATCTTACAAACAGAAATAAAGAAAAAGTGAATATACAGTTATTTACCTTGGCTTGTATTTTTTGTTCGTCGAAATTTTTCTTCTTTCTTTTATATTTAATTTAAAGTTTCTTTTGCTAGCGTGCTAAGAGCCACCAGAGATAGGAAGACGTGGAAGGCCGTGATCGTCTACGTCCTGAAAGGACAAGGCACATGGAAGAAGAAATTTTTCTTGTCTTTTTTTATAATATGAAGTTTCTTTTGCTAGCGTGCTAAAAGCCACCAGAGATAGGAAGACGTTGAAGGCCATGATCCTCTACGCCCTGAAAGGACAAGGCACATGGAAGAAGAAATTTTTCTTGTCTTTTTTTATAATTTGAAGTTTCTTTTGCTAGCGTGCTTAAAAGCCACCAGAGATAGGAAAACGTGGAAGGCCATGATCGTCTACGTCCTGAAAGGACAAGGCACATGGAAGAAGAAATTTTTCTTGTCTTTTTTATAATATGAAGTTTCTTTGCTAGCGTGCTAAAAGCCACCAGAGATAGGAAGACGTGGAAAGCCATGATCGCCTACGTCCTGAAAGGACAAGGCACATGGAAGAAGAAATTTTTCTTGTCCTTTTTTTATAATTTGAAGTTTCTTTTGCTCTATATTATTCGTAAGATTTCTTTGCTGAGACGAAGTTAATAAGAATCTCTCACGTCGAGGTTTTTCGGAATTCTCACTATAGTTTTTTTTTCTCTCGTGCCGCATGGTGAATGGATTGGACGATTTTTTTCAGTCTGTTACAAGCCGAATGGATATTGGCGTCTGCTTCCTCGTTTCGAAGTGCAGATTCTGTATCACACCACAGAATTTATATTAGTTTTGGTCATTTTGACCATTATAATTTTTTGCGCCAACTTTCGTCCACATGCAAGTGCAGGCGAAAGCATGAATGGAAATAAGATACTATTATAAATTCGCCAATCAGAAACCGTTTTTGACAATCGATCCACTTTTAACGGGTTTAGCAGAAATAGAAAATATATTGCCGTCAGTCACTTTTAATAAATTTATCTTCAATTTGTTATATTTCATAATAATCAACATTCCCGATAGGGAAATTGTAGTTTATTTTTATCTAAAAGTTGGGCTACACAGATTTTAGAAGATTTTAGGTTGCCGTGATTTAGTTCGTTTTCTTTTTACTATTCGAAAATATTAACTTTCTTTAACGATATTGATGGCATCTCCAGTGATATACATAATGATTGTATCTATAGCAGAGCATAACACGGGGGAAAAAAAACTTACGATATAGAATAAAACATATCGACCTATACCTACATAGAGAAATATAAACAGACAGACAGATAAATAGATAGATAGATAGATAGATAGATAGATAGATAGATAGATAGATGATCAAGAGACTGAAATAGCTACTAGCTAGCTAGATACATAGATATGAATAAAGAAAGAAAATGATAAAAGAGGCAAATTGAATGAATAACGAAGGGAGTAGATAGATAGATAGATAGATAGATAGATAGATAGATAGATAGATAGATAGATAGATAGATAGATATGAACTGAGATACGTACATTTGTAAAAGCAAACGGAAACAATTCTATTATGTATACATGGATACGGAAAATTTATAAAACATTACAAAAAATTTTCTTCCTGATTTCTAAAACAGATTAATGAAACTTTTACTGCTCATAATACATGTTTTAGTCTTTATTCAAACAGATTTTAAAATATTCTCAATAAAAATATTTCACGAAGAAAAACCAATATTTAATACCGCAACAAGTTACAATGGTTTTATTAAATCATTTTTTTAATATTTCTTAGTGTAACCGTTATTGCTAATTACAGCCTGTAAGCGTTTAGACAAATGAAAAAATATTAGTCACGAAACATCCAAGAATTTCATAGGGAACTTACTAATTTCTTGATTGTTCCTTAGCTAATAATTTTTCATTTATTTTCTGCAGGTTTCTCAGATTCCTACATTGAATCTTCACTTTCATCTATTTCCATAGAATTTCAATCAGTTTGAGATCTGAAGTCTGACTTGGCCATTTTAGAACGTTTGTTCTACTTGAACTTAAACATGATTTTGAAAGCTTTGCAGTATATGTAAGATCTTTGTGTTGTTGAAAGACCCAACGTGATTTTGAAAACGTAGGGAGAAGGTTAATGTTTAATTGATTCTGCTTCGTGTCATACGTAGCCAAACAACCTGTAGCTTACAAGTTTTATCCAAATTTATCACCAGAACTATCAGGAGATTTTCATCAGAAGGTTGGTTGTCGGCAGGTTGGAATGTGTGGAATAGGCTGGAATAGTGTAAGAATAAAAATATACATTTTTAATCATGTTTAAGTTCAAGTAGAACAAGAACTCGTAGCAGTAAATGTTCTCTGAAAAAATTAGAGTATCAAGATTTGTAGAAATTGTTCGTAGTAGTAATTTGTTGAAAGAGTATATGCATATGTATGTATGTTTGTATGTATTCAGTAGGAATCTCTTTGGATGGAGAAGAAGGAAAAATCAACACAGGAGAAAGAGGGGAAAGAGAAAGAGGACAAATGTCCGGGTCGGTTGAAGTTGAAGTTACGTTTTAATTCTGTGTCTC
>JBBBDQ010000450.1:1580000-1590000 GCA_037127315.1 Ascarosepion bandense
TGCTCAAGATCATCAAGCATGTCACGCGTTGCTTTCCGCTGTCCCTCTTTTTTCTCTGTCTCGTGATTCTATGAGAGAAGAGCTCTAATTCCTCATTCATTCTAACAGGCCAGATAGATGGAAAAAGAGACAGGGGAAAGCAACGGAAAACATTTGAAGGATTTAATCAGGTGGATAACGGAACGAGGATTGCATGTCGTAACAGGAGAAGGCGTGCTCAGAGCCACCCGGGATAGGGAAACGTGGAAGGCCATGATAGCCTACGTCCTGGCTCATAGAAGACGTATTCCTCATTCAGTCAGTTTAAATGCCAAACGTTATATACGCTTGGGCGATCATGTCTCGAAAAAGACGTGACTGTCTGGGCAGATGATTTTCTCTCAGTAGGTCGAAATTACTTTCTGCGGTTGACTGGTTGCCAGCCAAGTTTATAGAACCCAATCTGTCCTGTTATTTAACCCATAACTGGTGGGAAGAGATGGATTAATACCTTTCCCAAGAGTATTTGCGCGTAAGTGAATGCAAGGAATTCAAACTTCTCATTCTTCCTCTTTATGTGCCCTGTCCTTTCAGGACGTAGTCGATCATGGACTTCTACTTGGCTCTGTCTCACTGTCGCTCTCAGTAATTTTTCTCTTGGTCTCCCTTCTAAGCACCGCTCTGTCACTCATTTGCTCAGACCTAACAAGTACGATTCGCGCTGCTTTGCCCCTGTTTCTTCCATTTGTCCGACCTCTGAGTATCAAGTTCTCCATGCCCTCCTTCATCATTACGTGACACAGGAATCTCATTTGTCTCTTCCTGATATTTATTATCAGTTTTCTTCTCGTTTTCATCTTTTCCAACACCTCATCGTTGCACGCGTACTCTGTCCATGGGATCCTCAGCATCCTTCTGTAAATCCATATTTCTGCTGCCTCAAGCCTCTCCTTTCTCTTCGATGAGATCGTCCAGTATTCACTTCCATACAGAATGACAGATATCACAAAGCAATGCAGCACTCTTTCCTTTGTTTCTAATGAGATTTTCCTGTGTTTAAGTACTCTGGTTAGCATCGGGACTGCGTCTTTGGTCATGCCAATGCGTCTTTGGACATACATAACCCATAGCCATGTCCCAGAAACATCACCTGTCTTTTCTGGGTGTTCAGTATCAGTTTTCTTTTCGTTTACATCCTCTTCAAAACTTTGTCATTGCTAATATATTCGGTTCATGGTATCTTTTCTTCTACGAAACCACATTCTGTTTAGTTTAAGTCCTTTGCTCATTTTTGATGATATTGTCCAGTATTCTTTGTCGTATTGAAAAACACACAACACATAGCGCTCTAATATCCACTGCCACGTTTCTAGCAAAAAAGTTTCCTGTCTCTCAATATTCTAATCAAAATCTGGAATGCATCTTTGCCATGCCTGTTCGTCTTCGGATCTCAGTGTCACACTTACCATCTGTTAGATACTTGCTTCCCTTTTTTTTACTTCACTAAAATAGACACGAAAATTCGATTAGTGCATATACTCGATTAGATTTGTAAAACTGATTTTTTATAGTTTTAATATACACAATTGCCGTACTAATTAAGGGATCCCTACATTTTTAAAATATTATAATGTATCTAAACTTATAAATGGAACCTTGTCTGTGTGTGTGTGTGTGTGTGTGTGTATGTGTGTGTGTGTGTGCCTGTGTGTTTGTGTATCCGTTACCAATAGACTCCGAAACGGCTGAACCGATTTTCTTGAAAATTTACACAGTTGTACTATGAGCATCTGCGAGTGTTCTTAGCTAGGTTTTGTGTGGAGGTACCCCCGATAAATATCGAAAATTGATAATCGAATACATCGGGTTATAGAAGGAGTGGTCCAATTTTAATCAAATTTGATACACTCATAGACAAAGACATAAAAAACGATATTCACAAGTTTTAAAGTTGCAGTTCTTACAATAGTGCAGAAAATTTGATATCGATACCAGGAAATCAAAATTTGACTTACATCCATTCATTTTTCTTTCAGTCTAAGGTTTTGCTTTAACTGGAAACAACTATACAATTATATATATATAACTCTTGCTGTTAAAAAAGAAGCGTAATTAATAAAGAGGCAGAGAAATCAAAAATATATTTTTCGATTTTTTTTAATGATAATATTGCCCCAAGCAAGGCATTTTCACTGCCAATGTTTCGCAGGGGCTTACACAGGAGCAAAGTTATGAGAAAAAGTGACAGGTTATAGGGGGTGTCAGGAAGTGGGTAAGAGAAGGATGAGAATACTGATGAGAGTGGAGTGGACGGAGAAAGGAGCATGAGAGGGTGGATGCTGGTTAATGAGACAGGAGATGACTATTGACTTTACATTTAAATTACTGGAGATTTTAGCTGTCCGGGAAGCAAGTAAAAAAAGGGAATTCCACAGGCGGAAAGTGCGAGAAAAGAAGCGGGTTTAGAAGAGTTTATGTTTACATTTTATTGGTTTACAGTAAAATGGTGGTTTTATGATTGATACATAAATCTTTTAGTTAGCTAAAAAAGGGTAATATATACTATAAAATTTCAAAACTATCAACTGCATGCTTTTAGATATATCTGAAGCAAACAAAAATAAATAGATTAAAATATTTACAAAATATACATAAAGACATTATCGCATACCATTAATCTTATCGTTTCCCTAGACATTTTTGTTTGTTTTGTCGAGTGCTTTAGGCTTTGCTTTAAATATTATCGAGAAAAAAGTAATTATCGTAAAAAGCAAATCATCCTTGATAATGGTGAAAGTGTAGCCACAACTGCACGAAAAAGAACATTATTTGGACAATTTTTGTATAATTTATGTTCTGAAAAAAAAAAAAGAAAAGACATAATAGTCCATAAAAATGTGATAAACTTAACCCTAATACTGTGTCTGCCATTTTTCATGATTCTTCTTCTTCTATGTGCCCTGTCCCTTTAGGACGTAAGCGATCATGGTTCTCCACTTCTACCTATCACTTGTTTGCTCCTGTTACACCACGCAACCCCCATCCGTCATCCACCTGATCAGGCCCTGCAAATATGTTATCCGCTGCCTTCCTCTGTCGCTCTTTTCTGCTATCTGGTCAGTCAGTATCAGGTTCTCCAGGCTCTCCTTCCTCATTGTGTGTCCCATGAACTTCAGTTGTCTCTTCCTGATGCTCAGTATTAATTTCCTTTTTGTTGCCATTCTTTCCAGAACCTCATCTTTGCTTGCATGCTCAGTCCACGATATCCGCAGCATCCTTCTGTAGAACCACATTTCCGCTGCTTGCAGTTTTGTCCTCATTTTCGATGATATCGTCAAGCATTCGCTGCCGTATTGAAGAACTGACATCACGTAGCAGTCCAGCACTCTTTTCTTTGTTTCCAGTGACATTTTCCTGTGTGTTAGTATTTTGCTCAGCTTCTGGAACGCGTCCTTTGCCCTGCCAATTCGCCTTCGGATCTCTGTGTCGCACTTTCCATCTCCTGTTAGAACACAGGTATTTAAATTTTTGTACTTGCTTGATTAGGGTATCCCCCACCTGTATTTGGCATTTTGAGTTGTACCTTTTGCTGATGACCATGCATTCAGAAATAGAGACTGTTGCCAAAATACACATGTTTTCAATTCACAAATGCAGTCTAATTAAAAGCCAAAGTCAAAAATATATAGTATCGATGGATATATAACTCTTGTTGTAAGCTAAGAAAAAGTCAATATATAAATTTTCAAAAATATCAACCACGTGCTTTTAGATAAATCTCAAGCAAGCAAAAATAAATAAATAAAAATATTTGCAAAATACACAAGAATACGTTACTCTTATCTTTTTCCAGACTTCGTCGACATCTTAAATTATTGGTTAAAGTACATTCCTCTAGAGACGACTGGCCTGTCATCTCTCCGAGGACAGCGTCATGTAAAATTATAAACAAGTGCACAGAGTCCATTCATATTCTACTCAATTTATGGCTGACATTAAAACATATAATCTGCTTATCCAAATAAGAAAACGATTTAATTAATTAGAGGCAGCGATCATCAAAGACGGTAATAAAATCGGAAACGAAACAGTATTTTAAACAGACGTCGATAAAATTTATTCCATACTCATAGCATGTGAAGACACGCTCATGTCAGAGTTCGGGTTGTTTATTCTGGGCCCTAACAGGTGCTACCAACCAGGGTCAGGATAGAACTGGAAACAATAGATGGCGATTGCGTTTATATTTTTTAAGACTGTTCGCGAAAGATAAGCATGGATTTCCCCAAAGCAGATGTACGAGAGAAGGAAGTGTTAGCATAGAACTTACGGTTAACTCTAGCCAATTCTAGGTCTAGTCAGTTAGTGAAGTGTCATACTTGATACATGCTTGACTGATTAAAAGTTTTTCTCACATCAGGTTGCCATTAATGGCTGATCATCGTTGCAATATGAGCCAAGGTCAGACTCTGTGCGTGTTAAACAATCACAAGCGTGCATGAGCAAACGTATTCTATAGGAATTAGCAAGCCACCCTATTAGACAGGTGTGATCGAATACGATTGGTCATTATTATTATTTTTATTGTTATTATTATTACTATTATTACACATAATTATATATATGTATATACATATACATATAATGATATCGCCAATCTTTCATACAAAGAAAATAGACCGTCCTCGAACTGCTAAATACATTCGATACAATTGTCATCTTTTATAATGGCTGATGTATGCCGAAAGTTCAGACAGGATTAAATAAAAAACATCTATTAATCTTGGGATATTCTTTGCACTTTCAACGATAATGCTATTAAGCCTATCAAATGATCTGAAAAGAATTACCATACAATAAATAGAAAAAAAATTGTCGATATTATTTAATGAAATATATATATATATATATATAAATCAATTTTTATTGAAGAACTAATTAGAAACTAGCTAGTAATTTTCCGTGAAAATAGTCATCAATGTTAGGGAGTTCTAGAAATATTACAGCAACTCCTTATAAAATATTGGGCACTCGACACAACAAAGATATTACAATATTTTTTCTGGACATAAAGTATTTAAAAATTGTCGGAATCCCCTGCAGTCCTGAGAGGTTTCAGCTATTCTTTTAGTAATTAAGATTACCTCATTTTTATCTTTAACCAGGATGCATAGTTTTTTTTTATGTATTTACCGTAAGTTATATGTGTGCTTTATTATAAACACGGTTGGCATATTCTTTCAGTTTGCATGCTATTTGAGTGTCAACATCATAAAATAGGAACAGATAAATATATATATATAAAAGTTAGGATAAAATGTGCATGGAAAATCGAGAGAATGATGAGAGAGATTATACATAGGAAATGTTTATCAATGTAATTTTCACTTTGGTTTTTTATCTATATTTCTGAGACGAGTTAATATTTACAGTATTTACATTATTCGGACTATAGTTCTCATTTTGTTGCCATTTGTATGATATTTCGGCCGTTGTATGCTCCGACCAAATTCAGTGCTAGGAATTTTGAACCCAAACCTTTATTACAATGATTGGTGTCTATTTACGGTATTTACATTATTCGGACTATTACCCTCATCTTCGTTGCCATTTGTACGACATTTATTAATAGATCATGCTATTTGTTTATTTTTCTGAGATGAGGTTTACATAATTCGGAATATTGTCAACATCTTTGTTGCCATTTGTATGTCGTCTCGGGCGTTGTACCCTCCGACCAACTTCAGGTGCTAAGAATTTTGAACCCAGACCTTTATTACAATCACTGGGGTATATTTACAGTATTTAGATTATTCGGGCTATTGTGCTTATCTTAGTTACCATTTGTACGACGTTTAATAATAGATCATTCTATTTGTCTATATTTCTGAGATGAGGTAGTATTTACACTATTTACATTATTCGGACTATTGTCCTCATCTTTGTTGCTATTTCTACGACGTTTAATAATAGATCATTCTATTTGTCTATATTTCTGAGATGAGGTAGTATTTACAGTATTTACATTATTCGGACTATTGTCCTCATCTTTGTTGCCATTTGTACGACGTTTAATAATAGATCATTCTATTAGTCTATATTTCTGAGATGAGGTAGTATTTACAGTATTTACATTATTCGGACTATTGTCCTCATCTTTGTTGCCATTTGTACGACATTTAATGATAGATCATTCTATTTGTCTATATTTCTGAGATGAAGTAATATTTACAGTATTTACATTATTCGGACTGTTGTCCTCATGTACGTTGCCATTTGTACGACATTTAATAATAGATCATTCTATTTATCTATAGTTCTGAGATGAGGTAGTATTTACAGTAAATAAGATTTTTCAGCCTATTGTCCTCGTCTTTGTTGCCATTTGTACAGAGTTTCGGCCGTTGTACGCTCCGGCCTTCTTCAGGTGGTAGCAATTTCGAAACCAACCCGGCGTGTATTTACAGTAGACTATGGTCCTCATCTTTGTTGTTATTGTACAATACACATGCCTTCTGCAGGTGCTAAGAATTTCGAACTGAACCTTTTATTACAATCACTGGGGTATATAATTCCCCTCTCTTGCATAGTAATGCTGCTCTTGGAAATCATGAGTAATCTCCCTCCAACCATGTAACCCAAAGTGATGTGCGTTCAATACCAGTCTACAGCAGTGATGAACAAATAAATTGCAGGTTAGAAGGAGATAGCTCATGACTTCCAAATTCAAAATTCCTAGCATCTGAAGAAGTCCAAAGCGTACAACGGCCGAAACGTCGTTCGAATCGCAACAAAGGTGAGGACAATAGTCCGAATTATTTAAATGATGTTTCACTTTAATAAAAGATTCGTTTCTTGGAAATAATCTTAACGAATCCAACACATGTTTATCTAAAACAAACAGTATGTATGCAAAACCGTTCACAAATCAAGATGAGAAAAACCAAAAGAAAGTTATTACTACTACGACCCCACACACATACACATACACACACATACACATCTACACACATACACATACACACACATACACATACACACACATGCACATACACACACACTCATACACATTTAAAAATATATATTTTTATCTGATAACAAAATGAAAAACTAGAGATTTTTATAAAGTTATGTACGGATAGACATTTACAGTTTTAATGCATGCGACACATGATTGACCAACTAAAATAAAATAATAGAAAAGTTCTCCCCACTTACAGTTAGATCAACTAAATGCAGCCGACAATTCTACTCCATCAGCTTCTTTTCTCGCGCTTCCTACCTGTGGAACTCCCTTCCATATTCTTGCTTTCCTGATGGCTACAACCTCCAGTAATTTAAATGCAATGTCAATTCCCATCTCTTATCCACTTGACTCCATTCCTTTCTACATCACCCCGTCTATCTTGTTCTTTTCATTTCTCACTACTTTTGCAACTGTCTTAACACTTGTGTTTCCAAGCTTCTCTTACCTTTTCTCTGACACCCACTGTAACTGGTTCATCTTTGTTTTCACTCTCCTCTTCTCTAAACTTTTGATCTCATGTAGTCCCCTGCGCATCAGTGGCGGTACCGACTTGCTTTGGTGAAACGTTTAAAAAGAACAAAAAACAATGAATTCTATCTACAGCTTCTTTTCTCGCACTACCCGCCTGTGGAACTCCCTTCCATATTCTTGCTTTCCTGATGGCTACAACCTTCAAGAATTTAAATGCAACATCAATTCCCATCTCTTATCCACTTGACTCCAGTCCTTTCTACATCACCTCTTTTCCTTTCTCTCTACTTTCGCAACTGTCTTCACACCTGTGTTTCCATCCTTTGCTTACCTTTTCTCTGACACCCACTGTAACTGGTTCGGCTTTGTCTTCACTCTCCTCCTGTCTAAAGTTTTGCTCTTATGTAGCCCCCTACGCATCAGTGATGATACTGCCTTGCTTGGGGTGAAACAATTAAAGAAAAAAAATCTGAATTTATTTTTTCTTCTGTGATTCTCAGTACTTGGTGAAACCGAAAACAAAAATGAAACACGTTAGATTGATAAACAATTCCTGTTTATTGTTCATCTTATCAAAGCTCCTAAGTAAACCAAATGTTGGCCTTAAATGTCTTATAAAGATTTAGCATTCCGTTAAACAGGCAATCAATCATTGTTTTTTTCAAGTGAATTTATAGATTTTGTATATGTGTATCTATAGTGATGTAAATTTATTTATTTTTTTTTAAATACGGTCAGCACGATGTGACCGTGTTGAATAATATCAGGTAAAAATATTGGAACAATCTGTACAAACTTTACGTTCGCAAAAAAAAAAAATGAAAAAATTTAATCGCAGTTCCTAATTAGTACTTCAATAAAAATTAATATATATATATATATCTATATATATATTAATTTTTATACATATATATGACTACTCGTACTGATGAGCTGTGGTACAGCGAAACAGATCTATCTGCGGATGACTATTTACGGTCTCACACTATAATAATGACCACTCGTATTTGAACATACCCGTCAATTAGGGCGGCTAGCTAATCCCCATGGCAGATGCTTGCTCAGGCACGCTAGTGATTGTTTAACACACACACAGTCCACCCGTGGTTTATATTGCAACTATGATGAGACATTGATGGCAACCTGATACGTGAAAAACTTTTGCTCAGTTAAGCATGTATCAATATGGCACTTCACTGACTGACAAGACCTAGAAATTGGCTAGAGGTAACCGTAAGTTCTATGCTAACACTTTCTGCTCACTTCTTCTGGTTTGTGGGCATCTATTCCAAATCCATGTTTATATTTCGGATAGAGTCTTAAAAAATATAAATGCAACGTCACTTGCCATCTGTTCTTCTAAGTTCTTTGACCCGGGTGTTACTGCCCTTGCTATGGGTAAAATAGTTAACAATTAAACTGGGGTCAAAACACTATGAAAGTATAAAAATAGACTTTTCTAGGAAAAATTTCAGGAATACATTTTTAAAGGAAAAATTATTACCAGTAATAAAGTTTTGAAAAAAAAATATAACCAGTAATTCATTTTTAAGTAAAAAAAAAAAAAAAAAATCAAAAATAAATGCTTTAGGGAAAATAAATACAAATATTACAGCTGACTCTTAACAAAACCAACTTTGCAAATATATGTCGATGAAGCCTGATTTACAAACATATTTCTTACGTGGAAATATATATTCTATTCATACAAATCTGTTTTTTTTTAAAATTTTGTCGGGCTTAAATAACCCATTGAGTTTGATATGCAGTAAAACAAACCAAACTAAAAGAAATACGAAATAAAGAAATCAAACATTATTTCAAAATCCAACTTTAATAAAACTAAAACACAAAACACGCATATCAGCGCCGCTCGTCAGTCAGTTAAGTGCCATGCGTGATACACGCTTGGGCGATCATGTCTCGAAAGAGACATGACTGACTGGGCAGGAGATATTCTCTCCTGCTCTTTAAACTATAGCTGAAGGAAGAACAGACGGATTGTATTAATAAGTAGTAATTAGTGGGGGATCAGTTTATTACTTAATAACAATGGAAAACCGATATCCCACTTAATGTCCAGCAGAAGCTTTACTTATGTTTCCAACAATTATCTTCAGTCAGTCAGTTAAGTGCCATACGTGATACACGCTTGGGCGATGATGTCTCGAAAGAGACATGACTGACTGGGCAGAAGATTACCCCGCAGTAGGTTGCCATTGCTTTCTGCGGTAGACTGGTTGCCGACCAAGGCCACAGAACCAAATCTGTCCTGCTATTTAACCCATATCTGGAAGGAAGTGACTGATTAATACTTTTTCCAAGGGTATTTGCGCGTAAGTGAATACAATGGCTTCAACTGGAATTCGAACTCGGCTCCCCGGCTTCTCGTTCCGAGCCGATATCCACTGTACTACAACGCACATCCAGCGCTGCTAATAATCATCTCTATTCAAACACTTATTAGCAAAAAAACCCGCGTATTATCTACCGTGTATTTACGACTGAAAATCGAATAACATA
>JBBBDQ010000450.1:1597500-1602500 GCA_037127315.1 Ascarosepion bandense
AACAGAAAGAATATATATTTTCTATTCATACGAATTTATTGTAAAAATCTTGACGGCATTAAACAATCCATTGAGGCTGATAGCCGTCAAACAAAATTTACCAAAAGATCAACCTTGGTGATGCTTGGTAAATTGGCCTTCTGCCAAACACATTCGAAATCCTCACAATTTAAATTTCAGAAGGTTGAAGGTTGAAGGTGAAAGGATAAAATAATGTAAAAAGGAAAATATAAGTGAAATTTTGTTAGCTGAACACTTTAATATATTTGCGAAAAGAAAAATGTTAATTGAGAAAATGCAAGCTGTTTTGTAGTTAAACTTGTTCGTAGTAGTAATGTAGGTATTTAAAATGTCCGCAGAAGTTTAGGGTTCATGGTTGTGTAGTAGCTGAATGTAAAGTCTTTGTTCCTTCCTCTTTTTAGTATGTCGCGACAGATTAAAAGAAAGAGAAGGCAAAACAAATAAAGAAGTTGTACTTGACAGGTTTTCATTTTGTCGTTGTTTTGTTCTCTTTAGCGGCGTGTTGCGAAAATGAAGAAAAGGACGTTAGAAGTAAAGGTCGAATGAAAACGTGACGTGCCCTGCGTCCGGGTCGGTTTCTTGAATCTTCTTTCGTTACATTGCCATGAGGTCGTCAGTTAAGCGCTCCCATGTCGACTGACATTTGATGTGGAGTGACATGGTTCAAATAGTGAAACTTGTTATGATGCCGGCTCCAGCGAAGCTTTTTCACTTAGGTGTGAAAATACGTCATAGATGAATTTGATGTTTTTAATCTAATCAAGGTTCAGAATTTGCTTTCTGCACATTTTTTCTGAGTTGGGTTTTTCTAAAGTCGTTTGAATCCCTTTTTGCATGTGTGCAATTTTCTTTTGGGTTTCTTCCAAATGTTTTAATCGTTTGAATCCGATTTTGCGGGTGTGCAATTTATTTTGTGTGTTTTAGTTGGTTAATGTATTATATAGGATTTGTATCCTATAACATCAATTTGAATATATGTAACTGACATGAGAGCAGAAGGGGCTAGCATTGGTTAATGCTAAGGGTAAATGATTCTGACGGCAATGCCAGGTCTTATGTGGCGTGTGTACCTTGAGTTACATTAATACGACTTGACTAAGAAGCATACCATCATCCATATTACTTCCCTGGCCTTGCGAGAACAGATTAGCACCTCTTTCTCTCTTTGGACAACATTCTTCGTGAGAAATCTTCACCAAATAAGGGAGAGTTGAGGCAGGCACCCACAGACTCTATTGCATCTAAGACAACAAATTTTTACAGCCAGGGAATGACAAAGTTGAAAGCATGTTAAGCAAAAGTTTCTGGATTCAGCTAAGGATTTGTTTGTTCCCTAACGATATATAAAAAGGGCTATATACCATATATTTCTAAGAAATAAACACAGTATTGAATTCTTTATATATGCAAAAAGGCGGATATGGGGGTACATTCATATATTTGACTTATATTCGATGTAAAAATTCATAGGTCTATTGATTAAGACTGACATTAATTTTTAGATTGATAATTGGATAACCTCTGACGGAATCTTTATAAAAAACCGGAAGATATAAAGACATTAGAATATTAACGCCATCGGTGCTGCATGTCATTGCATTTCAATAAACACTCTAATTGCTAGACAAAACTGAATAGGTTAATTAGGCTAGTTGTAGAGAAAAAGATCAGTGAGGGATAGATAGATAGATATATAGATAGCATTATATATATTAGTAGATAATATATATAGTGATAGATAGTTTTGGTATATATAGGGATAGATAAATTTATATATAGATAGGTAGATATACACGCACACTCACACACACACACACATTATATATATATGTATATATATATATATATATAGAGAGAGAGAGAGAGAGATATATATATGAATAGTTTTACATATTGAAAGAGATAGATAACTCTCTACATACACATAGATTGTTATATATATATTTCTATCTATCTATCTATCTATCTATCTATCTATCTATATATATATATATATATATATATATATATATATATATATATATATATCCGAGTGAGTACAGAACAAAGAAAGAAATTTTTTCACCGTCCAAAACATTAATTTAAAACAGTGCTCGATATATGATGTATAGAGCTGTGATACAACAAAACAGATCTGTCTGCGGATGACTATATATATATATAGCCATCCGTAGACAGATCTGTTTCGCAGTATCACAGCTCATCAGTACGGTTAGACTCCGATTGCTATTAACCCAGGATTGAAACCCGACCGAATTGGCGTCAGTCGGCAATTCTACCTCTGTGCTATGGGCACTCTGTAGAAGAAAGCAGACTTTTTATTGTGTATATTATCATTACACACGCCCAATAGCCAGAGTGCTCTTATTCATGACTGAATGAGCGATGATATCTATCTAGTTAGGTATATATATATATATATATATATATATATATTTTTATATACCTAGCTAGATAGATATACTTACATATATATAGAGAGATAGTTATGTATGAATAATGATATATATATATATATATATATATATATATATATATATATATATATATACAAAATAGCTATCCCACTGTGTATATAGTGTGTACTGACGCAAACACACCCATATACTTTTATAGTCAACCTCAAACAGACCTATTTCGCATCGCATGAGTATGGTTAAACATCCGATTGCTTTTACCCAAGATTGAAACCCGACCAAAATGGCGTCAGTCAGCGATTCTACCTCTGAGATATGGGCACTTGGTAAGCGTAGGGAGACTTTTAGCGTGTAGTATAGCATGTATATTAGCCAGTATTTAGAGTGGTCTCATTCATTACTGAATGAGTGATACGTAGATGCTAGAGTAGCTACTGTTTTATCAAAATCTACTATTCATCCAGAGTGTTCAATCAGTGTGTCAGAGCTTAAATAATAAGTGAGAGCGTATATATATATATATATATATATAGTATTACAATATAAAGCTCTACATTGTATCGAGCACGCTTTATAAAAGTGGGTTTAAAATCTACGTGTTCTATCATTTTCTTACACTATATATATATATTATTGTTCGAAGTAATATATATATATATATATATATATATATATATATATATATATATTATTGTTCGAACTAATGAAAATATATTCCACAGTTTATTATTTACTTTTTAAAAAAGTGTGCTCAATACAGAAGTAGAGCATTTATAGTTATTAGTATTGTTGCAATCTATCAAGTTTTGGTGTTCCATGCATCATCATCATGCAGTGAAATGTGGTTCATTTACGTAAATTAACGAAGATTAACGAAACTGGTTATAAACAACCGATAATTTGAAATAATTTGTTTGAACATTATTTTGTATTGATACTCGTATGTAAGAAGATATTCTGTTTATAATCAAACAGTATTATATATTTATTTCTACCGGCCTGATTATTTAGGATAATCATCATGTTACGGAAATTAACGAAGATTAACGAAAATGGTTATATGCAATAGACGATTTGAAATGATTTGTTTGAACATTATTTTTGCTCAATACTCGTATTTGAGTAGATATTCTGTTTTTAATCAAACAGTATTATATATTTATTTCTACGATAATTTTTATTACAAAATGTGTGCCATTTATCGATGAAATATAATGTTGAAACAAATCATTTCACACACACACACACACACACACACACACACACACACACATATATATATATATATATATATATATAAGAACATTTCAAATTGTCGGTTGTTTATAACCAGTTTCGTTAATCTCCATTAATTTCCGTAATATATATATATGTATATATATCTATCTAAAAACTTCTAAAATCCTTCTCTTTAGACTCTCTTATTTTTCAACACTCATTTCTTTTAAGTTTTCTTCTTTTCCGTACACCTTTAGCTCATTTTTTCTCCTCTTTCTTCTTGTATCATTCGCGTCAATAATACCCCGATTACCCGCGTTGTCGCTACTTTTCTGAGCCTAAGTACAAATAACAGAAATTCATAATTCGATTAAGTCGGTTGAAACTATGAATTTCGTTAAGAAATGTTTCTCCTCACTCGTAACCAGAATTGTTGTAGCTTGTCATTAAATTCGCTCAATTGGTATAAAAACGGAATGGATCATTTTGGCTCATTTATATAGCTGTCCAATTTATGCGAATAGACCACCAATTAAAACACTTGAATCACCAGCTTTCAAGTAGTCTACGAAGAGTCGCCTATTTCGCAAAACTGAACCATCGGCAGAGACCAGAACCTCTGTCAGAAATCAAAATTATCTGACTAATGCGTAATTTGGCCCTTTCACTCTTTCTATACTCCATCGTATCTTTAAGATTAATATCGGAATGTCATCTAACAGTGCAATCATTTGACCCTCCATAGATATTTTCCCGTGTATATCGTATAACAAATGACACAGCGCGATGCAGCATACAGAAATATCTTGGATATTAACAGTAGGATTAAACGAAAGAAACTCGACAATAGAAAGTGGACGATATACAACCATCCGTGGTATTATCTTCAGTTGACCGATATAAAAATCGAAGCAGATCAAAACCTATTGCGGCCATTACCATTTACGTATTCAAATATTTACAATTAATATTTATCTATCACTGATTGTAGGAAAAATTTACAAGATCAAATGCAATAATAAAAAATAATAAATTTCGAACTTAAACTTACATAATCTGAGAAAATTCTCACATATATATATGCATATATACATATATGAGAGTGTATGCGTGTATTTGCGTGTGTGTGTGTGTGTGTGATTGTGCGTGTGTTTGTGTTTGCGCGTGTGTGTGTGTGTGTGTCTGTTTGCGTGTGTGTGTGTGTGTGCGTGCATATGTTAAGCCAGTTTTTCGGTGTGAAATAAAAGAAGAACAAATTATGTATGACAGAGATAGATAGATAGATAGATAGATAGATAGATAGATAGATAGATAGATAGATAGATAGATAGATAGGAATAGATA
>JBBBDQ010000450.1:1607500-1807500 GCA_037127315.1 Ascarosepion bandense
CAACCGATCCAGAAAAAGTATCAGCTCAAAATTCCTTCCAAACCAGACAGTGCCTCTCACCATTACATTAATTCCTCAATATTTCATGGTCACGTGCAGACAATCTTTTCCAAGTCTCATTCTGATTTCTCCTAATATAATTCTGTCTCGAATTCGAATATTGGCAGAATTTACTTTCATCTGTCCAAAAAACAGACGTTCAAAAATGTATAATCTTCACTCTCAAATTCCCTCGCTCAGACCTCTGTTTTTTTTTAACCTCTGAAATCTAGGGATTATTTCTTGTAACTCTTCTTTGATGGCCTAGCTCTTTCATAGTTTTTTTTTCACTGGATATGGTGACACTTCTATTCTGTTGGTGAGATATTTGATGTTCTGACGACGGTTTTGAGGAATTCCTTCTTTAGTGTCCTTTTCGCTCGCCCAGACACGCATTTTGTTCTTACTGAGCGTTGTAACACAAGACAATGACATACTTCATTAAAAACTTGGAAGGGACTTCACCGAAATCTTCTTAGAATATAATCAAACAATCAACATTAAAACAACTCTTTCATTATCTGAATCCCTATAATTTCCCTCAATTTTCACAATTTTCAAACGAGAATATAAAAATCACCACCTTTAATAACTATGTTTGTAAACATATGTACATGTGGAAAAGTTGATACCATCTACTATTTTTTAGATTAAATTATTTAAATATAATTTTTAATGGATACTCATATTATAGTAAATGCTCTGATTTTTTTTTTATTTAAACAGTATATTTAGTTACGTCTACTAGTCTGAATAATCGAGAAATTGTTAGGAAATATGCGCTCTCCGGCAGGAATTGAATCATTGTTCCTTTCGAGACATCGTCATTAGATCTGACGAATCTTAGACACGTAGGACTCACGATCAAAAAAACACGATCGAAATAGTGTTTTTAAACACGTATCTTCAAAATAATCATGTCTGCTCTGTTTTAGTATCTATATGCAAACAAACCAATTTATTCACGAAATTCTTTGAAATTCCTTTATGAAATGGACTAATTCCGATACATTTTTAAAATCATATCGCCCCAAGCAAGGCGTTTAACTGCCACAGTTTCGCAGGGTGTTACATAGCAGGAAATTTATGAGAAAATGTGACAGGTTATAGGGCGTGTCAGGAAGTGGGTACGAGAAGGATGAAATAATGATAAGAGTGGACTGCTATGAGAAAGGAGCATGAGAGAGAGAGAGAGAGAGAGAGAGAGGGGGGGGATGGATGTAGGTTAGTGAGTTAGAAGATGACTATTGAATTTACATTTAAATTCTTAGAGATTGTAGCTATCGGGAAAGGAAGTAAATGGAAGGGAATTCCACAGGCGGAAAGTGCGAGAAAAGAAGCTGATGGAGTAGAATTTGCGTTTACATTTTATTGGTTTTACTGTAAAAGGGTGGGACCTATTTGCTAATCTTGTGGCGCGAGTAAATCCATATATATGAGGCAACAGTAAAATACGTTCATCGGAGCAGAAGCCATGAAAGTATTTGTAGAAGAGTCATAGGAAAGCTACATTGCGCCGGTGAATAAGTGACTGTATCTGAGCTGCCAAGTCGGGATCTATCACATTAAACCTTATCTGTTGGATTATGTCAAGGACACCTAGGTGGATAGCAGAAGCACCCGACCAGAAATGGCAGCAGTATTCAATGCATGGGCGGAGGTTAGATTTATATATGTGAAGGATTGTTTTAGACGGGAAAAACCTCCTGGCCCTACACAGAGAACCGACTTTCTTAGCAACGGATTTAGCTGTGAATTTTATATAGTCATTCTACATGAGGTCTATTGTGAGAGTTACACCGAGGAGGCGCAGTGTTTTTTTTTTTTTCAGGGAGATTAGCCTGTTCCATGCAAATGAGGGGTAGGAGCGATTGTCGAATGGTTAATAAATAGCATCTTCGTTTTGAAAGCATTAAAATTCATGAGCCATTTCTTACCCCAGTTCCCGAGTTATTTCTTACCCCATTTCACGAGACATTTCTTACCCCATTTCACGAGACATTTCTTACCCCATTTCACGAGACATTTCTTACTCCAATTCACGAGACATTTCTTACCCCAATTCACGAGCCATTTCTTTCTCCGATTCAGGAGATATTTCTTACTCCAAAATATATTTTGAATTAAAACAAATAATCTACCATGTATACATCTGTTAAGTCAGAATAACATATAACATTTTTTTATTTATTTTAAAACTATCAAGATAATTAAATTTTGGAATTTAATGAGCAAAAAGGAAGGTATACTCTGGCAAAGAGAAAAATCAATCAATTTGAACAAATATGTAGATGTTTGTATAAAGCTATAGTAATGGGAAAACATTTTCTAAACATTGAAAATTCTCACCTAACGTCGCTGTATCTTTTTAGATCACTAATCACGATTAGGTACCTCTGCGTGGTGTAATGGTTAACAAGCTTGTCTTGCTAGAACCTCTTACTACTGAGTAATGAGTTCGTTCCTCACTGGGTACCCATTATTTCGGCCTTGTGCCACATCTAAGCGGCGTTTAGAAAATTAACTATGAACCGAGGAATCAGGAGCAACTCGGCGTGGTGTTAGCAAGATTGTCTTGCTAGAACCTATTAATACTGAGAAGTGAGTTCAATCCTCACTGGGTGTCTCTTACTTTCGGTCTTGTGTCACATCACAGCAGCGCTTAGAATATCAACTATCACTAATCACGATGTGTGGATGTTCACTCTGGAATGCTTAGTACGATGAGCGATATTTGGGACATGAACTATCACTAACCACGAATTGAACTATCATGAAACATATTGAGTGCATATTCACTATAAATTGCCCGGTATAATGAGCAGATTTAGTACTTAAACTAACAATAATCGCGATGAGTGGATATACACTCTTGAAAATCCTTTATCATGAGCGCTTATCATTAATGAGGAGATGTTCCCTCGGCAATGCTAGGTATCATGAGCGTCTTTTGAAACTCAAACTCTCACTAATCATGACAAGTGGATGTACAGTCTGGAATGGCCATAATAATGAAAGCTTTTTAAATGTTGAACTATCAATAATCACGATGAATGGATGTTCACTGTGGGAGGCCCGTTATTATGCTGTCTCTCACACCTTTTTCCTTTTTGCCATTTTCTCTCACTTTCTTCCCGCTCTATGAATTTTCTTACTTCTCCCTCTCCCTCAAGCTCAGATACCGTGTCATCAAATGTTGTATATTAATATACTTTAGTTTCTATCTAAACTGGCGTATTTCTTTGAATATTTCATCATGTCTCTTTAGTCCTTCCCCTCCCGTTTTCATCTTTTATTTCAATTCGTCTAAGACCAACTGCTGTCTGTCAATCATCACAGGCAACCTCTCCTGCCTCCCATAAGCATGAACCAAGCGAGTCTCCCCGAAAGCAATACTTTGCGCCTCCTCGGCTATACCCTCTCATTTGATCTCTAGTGGAGCCACTTCATTGAGTCAATAGTGAAATCCACTGATAGAAAGGTTGTGTCACTGTGTAGGGCCAGGAAGCTTTTCCAACCTAAAACCATCCTGCATAAATACAAATCAACTATTCGTCCGTTCATGGAGTACAGCTTCCATATATAGTCAGATGCCCCCCGTTGTTCATCTCCGTGATTTTGACAGGCTTCAAAGGAGAATCAGTAATGTGATAGGTACCGACTTGGCGGCTTGACTATAGGACTTTCCCACCGACAAGATGTGGCTTTCCTTTGTCTGTTCTATAAATACTTCTATGGCTTCTGTTCCAACGACCTTGAGTCACTGGTGCCACCGCAACAGGTGTTTACTCGTTGAAACAAAATGTATACTTTTTTAGTAGATTGTAGGTTGAACATATTCCAAAGTATAATTTATAATATATATCTATATATATATATACATATATATATATATAAACCCACTACTTATATTGGTTTTACTACAACCGCGCTCTCCCGTAGATTTACATGTCACCTTTCTGATCAGAGTACCATTAAACAACATTTCTTAGAAAAACATAGCAATGTAGACAGATTTTAGTCAGCAACACAATAATCCTCACTCATACACACAGTAAAAAGAACCTTCAGATATTGGAGGCCATCTACATAAATCCCAAACAACTCAAACTTAATAAAATCACGTTTAAATCTGGTCATAACACATGGCATTGCATTTGTATATATGGCTCTGTTATCATTACGACCTCTCACGCGGTGTGATGTCATAGAACCGCATTACGAATTTACGAACTGCTTTAGCTATTTCTTTGGTTACTGTTATCTTTGCCAAGCGAAGTTTTACTTCAACACAAGAGAAAATCGTCGCTGATGATGGATGTTTTTTTTCCTTGTGTTATGACCAGATTTAAACGTGATTTTATTAAGTTTTGGTTGTTTTTTCTTGTAACCTCTTTGAAGATGGCTCATGTGAGCCGAAAGCTTACAACCAATTTAATAAAAACGTCTTTATTTTCACCTGAAATTAAAGCCAAAATACGATGTTTAGAACGGCTCATGATTAAACATAATAGACATTCATTGTTTCTTATATTTAACAGTATATGTTTCGAATACACACACACACACGCACACACACACACATATATATATATATATATATATATATGTAGCAATATTTGATATTTGATATTTGTCACTTTAACTGATGCCGACTTCGATTAGCAAGAAACCCAGCACGAATGGGTAAGGGCATCATAATGGTTTCTTCACGAAATTTCGAATTTGGCATGAACCAGCTCAGTTAAAGTAACAAACTGCTTGCACTAAAACTATCAACGCTGTTTCTTCACCCCCATATTGAGCATTTTACGAGAAAAAAAAATGCTGCGTGCCAAAATACTCTTATCTGTAAAACTACTGAAAAATATAGATACCAAATACCTAAACTTATTTATATATGGAACTTTGTCTGTGTGTGTATGTGTCTGTGTGTGTGTATCCATTACCTATAGACTCCGAAACGGCTGAACCGATTTTCTTGAAAATTTACACAGTTGTACTGTAAGCATCTGCGAATGCTCTTCGCTAGGTTTTGTGTCGAGGTACTCCAGATAAATATCGAAAATCGAGAAATCGGGTTATACAAGGAGTGGTCCGATTTTAATCAAATTTGATACACTCATAGATAAAGACATAAGAAACGATATTCAGAAGTTTCAAGGTTGTAGTTCTTACAATAGTGCAGAAAATCGATAATATATATATATATATATATATATATATATATATAAGCAAGATGTCTGTGTGTGTGTCTGTTTATCTGTCTGTATGCCCTTTATGCAAATCCACAATTTTTATCCGATTCTCACCAAATTCACACCAATATTCTTTAGGCTGAGTCTGAGCTCCAGGACGATGGATTAGTTTTAACCCTTTCATTACATCCAAGCAACGCCGGGCTATACTGCTAGTAATAGATATCTCAACAATATATATATATATATATATATATCACCGAGTACATATATCAGGCACTCGATAGGAATGGTGAAGTCGGAACCGTTGCCTTGGATATCTCTAAAGCGTTCGGCAGAGTTTGGCATGCTGGCCTTCTTTGCAAACTGCGGAGCTATGATATAGCTGGACAATTGTTCGAACTAATCCAGTCATTCCAATCTAACGGCACATTGAAACGGACATGCCTCCCAAAACTACCATACGAACGCGGGTGTCCCTCAAGGCTCTATCCTAGGTCCTACGCTCTTTCTGATCTACATTAATGATCTCCCTGATACCATAAGATCCCAAATAGGTATGTACGCCGATGACACCACAGTTTATTCTCGCCTCGACCAAAAATCTGAAGGCACTGTCTTTGTATAGGACGTATGCATCCGTCGTGAGAAGAACGCTTCTTCACCTCCCATGTAATGACGTAGAGTCTAGTATAGTCAGTCGCTCGCTCGCTTTCTTCTTCTAACACTCTACTTCAGTTTGTGCCAGTCTCTGTCTTTTATGACCCGGGCCATACCCATTGCGGGGTAGGACCAGGATATTCCTCTACAACAATATCTCTCCAGAACACTTTGTTAATAACTTACAATCATACATGTGGATACTTTTTAACAGTATAATTAAAATTTCAAACTGATAATTAATTACCATTCTCTCTCTCTCTCTCTCTCTCTCTCTCTGACTCTCAATTAGAACAAAGAAGATATTGGCAGGTGCGCAAATCTCCAGAAGGAACTTATTCTTTCCGCAATTGACTGTCTAAATCCAGAATCCAGCACTGGTTTATTCTACCTGTTCAGTTTTGGTAAGTAGTTACTGTTTCTTTGGGACTTTTTTACAATTATGCAAAATCTTTACTTTTTTTTCCCTTTCATTTTTAAATTCATTGCAAAATGAAGTTTTGCGATTTTAATTTCCCCAATATTTTGTTAAAAGTGAAGTCATTTTGTCAGCACAGTTCTTGTAGAAGAAAGAACTTCTTTCTATTATCCAGTCTGTAGTCTTTGTTGATGCAACACATTTTAGCTGAAAAATATGAACTCTGGGCAAGAATCTTCTAAGATATGGTGAATATTGCTTTTGTCAATTCCTCAGATTGGAAGTTCAGATTTGACCCAGATAGTCCATAAATTTATTAGGAAAATTCTTTCTTTGGGAATACTTTCAACCCCCCCACCCTGCTCACACTTTCTCTCATAAAAATTGGAAACTGCAAAATTAGGGGAATAGTCATGTGGAAGAGAATTTCACAGTCGGGAAGTGCGAGAAAAGAAACTGTTGGAGTAGAAGTTGCGGTTGCATTTTATCGGTTTCACTGTAAAAGGGTAGGATCTAGTTGCTAATCTAGTATCTCGTGCAAATTCGAACCTAGGAGGCACCAGTGATCTAAGTTCATCGGGGCAGAAGCTGTGAAAGTATTTATAGAATAGGCACAGGAAAGCCACCTCAGACCGGTGAGAGAGTGACTGCAGGCGGTCTGCCAAGTCGGTATCGATCACATTACAATTTTTCCGTTGTGTTTTGTCAATAACCCCTAGGAGAATAGCAGGGGTACCCGACCAGATATGGCAACAGTATTCAATGCACGGGCGGATGGTAGATTTATAAATGTGCAGGATAGATTCAGACGGTAAAAACCTCCGGGCCCTGAAAAGAGAACCGACTTTCATAGCAGCGGATTTAGCAATGGATTCGATATAGTCATTCCACTTGAGGTCCGCTGAGAGTATGAGACCAAGGATGGTCCATGCTAATAGGAGGTAGGTGCGATTGTCTATGATGATTAACTGATAGTAGCTTCGTTTTAGAAGCATTAAAATTTACGAGGCATTTCTTACTCCAGTCCACTACGGATTGGAGGTCCTTTCCAAGCTCGGCTGCAAGAGTTTAAATGTAAGGTCAATAGACACCTCCTAACAAACTAACTTCCATTCTTTCAAACACTCTTCCCACCCACCCAACTATCTATCCCCCCCTTCCTTCTGACATTTCCTATATCTAACCATTCTTCCTATTTACCTCCCCCCATGTAGCCCCAAGCGCAATAGTGGCATTGGAACGCCTTGCTTGGGGTGAAATGATTAAAAAGAAATATATACGTGGGGCAGCTGAAATGTTTATAGGATTTTCATGATGCTTTCATGGAATGTGGTCTACATTTAAAACATGATCCCTCTTGCTGTCCCCACCAGACTTCCATTGGTGTTGCACTTGCATCTCATTGGTGCAGAACCTTTCATTCTGCTGGTAAAATATCCAGCAAGTATGACACCGTTATCTCCTCAGTACTGGTTCCCAGCTGTCATTTTTATTATTATTGTTATTATTATTATTATTATTATTTGGAAGAAAATATTATTGTCAGGGAAAAATCAGGAGTAGATGGACAATGTTTAGCCACTGTCACGCAAAGCAGCCATTGAAACTATGTCTTGTTTGCTGGAGCATTGTCCAAATTAAATAAAGCATCTTTTGCCAGTTTCCTTTGATGTCATTAGCCTGGTGCGCCTTTGATCAGGTGTCTGAAGACCTAGCACCCACCGAGCTGTAACCTTCTTCATGCCAACTGAGCAGAATATTATTAACACTCTCACGAAAAATGTTATAAGTATAGTAAATCTGAACTGGAATAAATTGATTATGTTAGCTTATTTTATTATTCTAGTCAGTCGAAAAACTATTTTATAAAATTGGAGAACTTACGATTGTTTGCTTGATTTTTAAATAAAATTGAAGCGAAATAAAAATAGTTCATTTTGCTCCCATTTTAAATTTTTTCTTATTTGAAACTTTATAAAACTGTAAATATTAAGTAGAAACAAACTTTCGTAATTTTGAAGAATTCATTTCCTTCATGTTAAAAACATCTTATATTTCAAACATTATTTACAAAATTAAGGAACCTACTTAGAAAGAAGTGAGTACTAGATTGTTATGTGATGTCAGTTGTTCAATATGGCAGTGAATGTTGGACAATATCATCAAAGATGAAGGAAAGGCTTGGAGAAGCCCAAATGTCGATCTGAAGTATTAAGAGACATGAACATTTCACTAGAAACGAAGACGTGAACTGGGTTGCTATGTGATGTTGGTTCTTCAATATGGCAGTGAATGTTGGACAATATCATCAAAGATGTAGGAAAGGCTTGGAGTAGCCCGAATGTGGATCTACAGTATTAAGAGACAGGAAAATCTCACTAGAAACAAAGAAGAGTACTGGGTTGCTAGGTGATGTCAGTTCTTCATTATGGCAGTGAATGTTAGACAATATCAACAAAGATGAAGAAAAATCTTGAAACAGCTGAAACGTGGTTCTACAGATATCACCGTTCAACGGATATCACTGACCGAGCAATGATGGAGTGTTGGAAAGAATGGAAACGAAAAAGAAATTAATATTGAGCATCAGGAAGAAACAACTGAAGTACATGGGACATGCAATGAGGAAGGAGGGCTTAGAGAATCTGATACTAACAAGCCGAATAGAGGGGAAAAGAGACAGAGGAAAGCAGCGGATAACATATTTGAAGAGCCTGAGCAGGTCGATGACAGAACGGGGCTGTGAGATGTTACAGGAGAAAGCGTGCTAAGATCCACCAAGGATAGGGAGAAAAGAAACCACATGATCGCCTACGCCGTGAAATGACAAGGCACATAGAAGAAGAAAAGAAGATTTTAGCGATGGTATACCGGAAACCTATGCAGATCAATTTTTATAGCACCACTTTAGAAGCCAGGCGCAAAGGAATGTGAACTCCACTAAACAATCAGCTTGATAAGCCAGGTAACAAAACTTATTTTTCGAATACTGATGAACAGAACGCGCAGCAGAACCGGCCTACAGGTAGGACAAAAACAGTGCAAGTTCGAGAAGGACATACGAAGAAGGACCGCGATATTTATGCTCAGAAGAATATCAGAAAGACTAATACAAACGCAGAAGGACATGTATCTAAGTTTTACAGATTACGCAAAGGCGTTCGACGACGTACGTCACCAAGACATTTAACATATGCTAGACAACCTCAATATATCCGGGAAAGATTTTAAAGTTATCAGGAATACTGGCAGTAAACCGCCTGCATTATGACTGGAAATACGAAAACAGGGGTGTAAGACAAGGATGTTTCGGTAAATTTTCGTTTTAGCTCCTGACGGCTATTTATCCAAAATAAAATTATTTCTGTGCAAATGTATATGCTGAACTCTAATCAACAATTAGTTATGGAAGAAACCTACCGTTTTTATTTGAAGGTCCATAAAAAACGAACTATATCTCGCAATTTTTATCTCCCGTAACTCTAACGCAGTCATGTAATTAACTGCAGAATGTCTTTCGGCGTAGGACAACAAATTGCGGTCGATTTTTGGTCGATGTTCTTCCTTTACTGAAACTTCCGGCGATGTAGTTCCTGAAATGAAAGTAATGCACTATTGTGTTTCTACGATTATTACTTTCATTACAGGAAGTACATCGCCGGATGTTTCAGTAAAGGAAGAAAATCGACCAAAAATCAAAAAATCGTTTAGACGCTTTAAAAATAATGATTCTGATGTTGACGATAAAGAACGCTCTAGTGCCCAGAAAAAGTTTGTAAACAAAGAATTAGAGACAATACTTTATGAAAACGCATGTCATACAGAAGAAAAAAGAGTTTCAAAACGTTTGAAATCATTAGAAATGATTCAAAAGCAAATACATTGTGTTCGCGTACTAGTTAAAACCGAGAGACGTCCAACAGTATGTTGGCAAGTGTGAACAGCTGCGTCAACGTCGAAGGAAAGATTTTGCTTCGTATCGTGATCGGTGATAAAAAATGGACACACTATCATAAGCCTGAGCGTCAAAGATCTACGGGTAAGCCCGGCCATGTATCAACACTAGCAGAAAAGCCGAATTTCTATGCTTCTTAGAACCTGCTCTGCAGTTAGTGGGAACAGCTGGGTGTAGATCTTTTTGAGCGGCTGAAACCATTACGGATGATTGCTACCGACTACAATTGATACGTCTGAGTCGGACATTGAAGAAAAAACGGGCGCTATACTATCAGAAACACGACAAAGTAATCTTGGAATATGACAATACTATACCACATGCTGTAAAAATTGAGTTAGAAACGCTTAAATGAGAAGTTTTTAGACCGGTTTTAAACGATGGCACATGGCCTGGTTGAGCAGCAGTTTCATTGTTATGAAGATGCAAAAAAATAGGTCGACTCGTGGTTAGCCTCAAAGACCTGTCAATATTTTTACGTGTAATTCTAGCTATGAGTCAAATAACAGGACAGATTGGGTTCTATAGCCTTGGTCGGAAACCAGTCTACCGCAGAAAGCAATGACAACCTACTGCGGGATAATTTTTTGCCCAGTCAGTCATATCTCTTTCGAAACATAATCGTCCGAACCGTGTATTACGTATGTCACTTAACTGACTGACTGACTATAATAGTTGGAAACATAAGTAAAACTTTTACTGGGTATAAACTGGGGGATCGGTTTCTATTGTTTTGAAGTAATAAATTGATCCCCAACTAATTACTACTTAATAATATAACACATCTCTTCCCCCTCGAACTATAAGTGAAATAACACGACAGATTGGGTTCTATAGCCTTTGTCGGCAACCAGTATACCGCAGAAAGCAATGGCAACCTACTGAGGGATAATTTTCTGAGTCGATATCCACTGCACCACAATGCAGACCCTCAACCACAACGCATAGTAGGCCTTTCCCATAGTTGGATGCCATTACCTTCTGGGATAGACTAGTTTACAGCCAAAGCTATGGAACCCAATCTCTCCTATTTAACCGACACTTGTGGGGGAGAAGCAATGGATTCATATCTTTTCCAAGGGTATTTGCGTGTAAATGAATGCAACGAATGCAAGTAGAATTCGAACACAGCCCTCCGCTTTCTCGTTCCGATCCGAAATAATCTGCACCACAATGCAACTCTTATGATTATATACAAACTATAAATGAGGATATTTAAGAGTATTGACTCGAAAGTAAGGGCGGTCATTATTGTGTTGACCTCCGACCTCTACATTGCAAGAAAGTTCCGAACTTCCCACTCATGTGCATTATATTAATTTACCTGCTTAAATATGCAGGTGTGTATTAGAGTGCAATTTCAATCATTGCACGCATTAATAGAAACAAAACCTACGTCCCTCACAAAGGAAATTCATCGTTCATTCCCGTGCAAGTGTCGTTAGTTAATATCTTAATGGTAATCATTGAGGGAACACATAGCACTGCTGTCGGTTTAAATATATAAAATCTAATAAAATCTCTCTGTAGGGCCAGGAAGTTTTTTGCCCGTCTGAAATCATCCTGCATTTATAGAAATCTACCCACACCTGTGCATTGAATACTGCTGCCATATGTGGTCGGGTGCTCCTGCTATCTACCTGGGTGTCCTTGACAAAATCCAACGGAAAAGCTTTGATGTGATAGATCCCGACTTGGCAGCTCAGATACAGTCACTTTCTCACCGGCGCAATGTGGCTTCCCTGTGTCTCTTCTACAAATACTTTCAGGGCTTCTGCTCCGATGAACTGAGTTCACTGCTGCCTCCTAGATATGAATTTACTCAAGTGAATTTACTCACTGTGAAACCAATAAAATGTAAACGGAGACTCTACTCCATCAGCTTCTTTTCTCGCACTTCCCGCCTGTGGAATTCCCTTCCGGTTACTTCCTTTCCTGACAGCTACAATCTCCAGGAATTTAAATGTAAATCAATAGTCATCTCCTAGCTCACTAACCTGCATCCTCTCTCTCATGCTCCTTTCTCCGTCCACTTCACTCTCATCATTATCTCGTCATTCTACAGACAAAGTTCCATTTATAAATAAGTTTAGATTTTTCGCATTGTAGCTTTTCCGACTCAATTTGTCTTACGTTCAGGTGACGTTTATATTTATGTCGTAGCCGTCATAAGGACTCCAGGAAATTGTCTGTATCACAACTCCAGGAAATTATCTCAATCACAACTCCAGGGAATTGTCTATATTACTAATAGAAAATTGTATATCTGCCATGTATCTTTTGCAGCAGCATACGATCACATCAATAGAAACCTGCTTCACCTTCTTAAGAGCACTGAATCCATTGAATGCATAGACCTGATATAGCGTTCTGAACTCACAGGGAGATGATGTGTTGTGTCAGCTCAAAAAAAAAAACGATTTAAGTTGAACTAAAAAAAAGCACGTAAAAAAGATGTGCGTCGTGGAGCAATGGATATCGACTCGGAACGACAATTCGAGGGAATTCATTGCATTCACTTACGCACAAATACCTTTGGGAAATATATTATTCTGTCTTTTTCTTCCGCTTATGGGTTAAATAATAAGAGAGATTGGGTTCTATAGCCTTGGCTGTCAACCAGTCTACCGCAGAAAGCAATGGCAACTTACTGCGGGATAATCTTCTGCCCAGTCAGTCATGTATCTTTCGAGACATGATCACCTAAATCGTGTATCACGTATGGCACTTAACTGACTGACTGAATATAATAATTAGAAAAATAAGTAAAGCTTCTACTTGGCATAAAGTGGGGGATCGGCTTTCTGTTGTTATGAAGTAATAAACTGATCCCCTAGTAATTATTACTTATTAATACAATCCGTCTGTTCTCTCTTAGCTATAGTTCAAAGAGCAGGATAGAAATTCTTCTGCCCAGTCAGTCATGTCTCTTTCAAGGCATGCTCGGCTAAATCGTGTATTACGTATGGCACTTAACTGATTGACTGAAGATAACAGTTGGAAACATGATTAAGGCTTCTCCATTTGTGGAGGATCAGTTTATTACTTCATAACAATAGGAAACTGATCCCCCACTAATTACTACTTATTAATGCAATCCGTATGTTCTCTCTTAGCTATAGTTCAAAGAGCAGGATAGAAAATCTTCTGCCCAGTCAGTCATGTCTCTTTCGAGACATGATCGCCCAAAGCGTGTATCACGTATGGCACTTAACTGATTGACTGAAGATAACAGTTGGAAACATGATTAAGGCTTCTCCATTTGTGGAGGATCAGTTTATTACTTCATAACAATAGGAAACTGATCCCCCACTAATTACTACTTATTAATGCAATCCGTATGTTCTCTCTTAGCTATAGTTCAAAGAGCAGGATAGAAAATCTTCTGCCCAGTCAGTCATGTCTCTTTCGAGACATGATCGCCCAAAGCGTGTATCACGTATGGCACTTAACTGATTGACTGAAGATAACAGTTGGAAACATGATTAAGGCTTCTCCATTTGTGGAGGATCAGTTTATTACTTCATAACAATAGGAAACTGATCCCCCACTAATTACTACTTATTAATGCAATCCGTATGTTCTCTCTTAGCTATAGTTCAAAGAGCAGGATAGAAAATCTTCTGCCCAGTCAGTCATGTCTCTTTCGAGACATGATCGCCCAAAGCGTGTATCACGTATGGCACTTAACTGATTGACTGAAGATAACAGTTGGAAACATGATTAAGGCTTCTCCATTTGTGGAGGATCAGTTTATTACTTCATAACAATAGGAAACTGATCCCCCACTAATTACTACTTATTAATGCAATCCGTATGTTCTCTCTTAGCTATAGTTCAAAGAGCAGGATAGAAAATCTTCTGCCCAGTCAGTCATGTCTCTTTCGAGACATGATCGCCCAAAGCGTGTATCACGTATGGCACTTAACTGACTGAATAAAGATTATAGTTGGAAAAATAAGTAAAGCTTCTAGTGGGCATAAAGTGGGGGATCGGTTTTCTGTTGTTATTAAGTAATAAACTGATTTCCCACTAATTAATATTTATTAATACAATCCGTCTGTCCTGTCTTCAGCTATATTTTAAAGAGCAGGATAGAAATTCTTCTGCCCAGTCAGTCATGTCTCGAAAGAGACATGATCGCCCAAAACGGGTATCAAGTATGGAACTTAATTGAATGACTGAAGATAAAGTGGGAGATCGGTTTTCTATTGTTATTAAGTAATAAACTGATCCCTCCTAATTACTATTTATTTATACAATCCGTCTCTTCTGCCTTCAGCTATAGTTTAAAGAGCAGGATAGAAAATCTGCCCAGTCAGTCATATCTCTTTTGAGACATGATCGCCCAAATCGCGTATCACATATGGCACATAACTGACTAACTGAAATACTGCTAAAAAATCATTTTTTTTTTTTTTTTTTTAATCATTTCACCCCGAGCAAGGCAGAAACGCCACTGATGTGCAGGGGGTTACATAAATGTAGAAAGATTAATTAGAAAAGAGTGAGGAGTACAAGCTAGTTAGAAAGGAACAATAGAAAGCTGAGAAAGCAGGTGCGATGACAGATATATAGGTGGAGAGAAAGGGAAGGTTATACAGGGGAGGGGAGAGAGCTAGAGTCCAGTGGTTAGTAGATGAGTATTAACTTTGCATTTAAATTTCTGGAGGTTGTAGCCGTCAGGAAAGCAAGAATACGGGAGTGAGTTCCACAGGCGGGAAGTGCGAGAGAGGAAGCTGCAGGAGTAGAATTGTCGTCTGCGTTTGGCTAACCTGACTGTGAATGGGTGGGACCCAGTTGCCAGTCTGGTTGAACGGGTAAACACCTGTTGAGGAGGCATCAGTGACTTAAGCTCATCCGAGCAGAAGCCATGAAATTATTTATATAATAATTTAATATAATTTGAAACAATTTCATTTTTTTTTATATATATTTTTTGTGATTACTAACTGGAAGTTTGATATGTATTATTTTATTGTTATTTCATCTTTGTCACAATTCACAGTTTGTTCTGTCTTAGTATTTTTATTTTAATCCCATTTGAATATTTGTTTTCGCTTTTTTATAATTATTATAATCATATCGCCCCAAGCAAGGCATTTTACTGCCACTGTTTTGCAGGGGGTTACATAGGAGGAAAGTTATGTGAAAGAGTGACAGGATATATAGATGTTGTCAGGAAGTGGGTAAGAGATGGATGACTATGGCCATAAAGGAAGGGATCCGTTTATATATTGATTGTAATATAGAATTGATCCCCCACTTTATATCCACATGATAAGAATATAGAATTTTTTTTTATAATCATATCGCCCCAAGCAAGGTATTTTACTGCCACTGTTTTGCAGGGGGTTACATAGGAGGAAATTATGAGAAAGAGTGACAGGTTATAGGGAATGTCAGGAAGTGGGTAAGAGAAGGATGAAAATACTGATGAGAGAGCAATGGACGGAGAAAAAAGCATGAGAGACAGAGAAAGAAAGAGGAAGCAGGTTTATAAGATAAGAGATAAATAATGACTTTACATTTTAACTCTTGGAGATTGTAGCTGTCGGAGAAGCAAGTAAATGGAAGCGAATTCCACGGGTGGAAGTTCAAAAGCTGCTGGAGTAGAATTGGCGTTTACATTTTATTGATTTCACAGTAAAAGGATTGGATGTAGTTGCTAATCTTGTTGCTTGAGTAAATTCATATATAGGGGTCACCAGTTAGCTATGTTCATCGTAGCAGAGACCGTGAAAGTATTTGTAGAAGAGACACAGGGAACCCAGATTGGGCCGTTGATAAAGTGACTTTATCTGAGCTGCCAACTCGGGATCGATCACATTAAAGATTCTCCGTTGGATTTTGTCAAGACCTCCTAGGTAGATAGCAGCAGCACCGACCAAATCTGGCATAAATATTCAATACAGGTAGATACATAGTAGATTTATATATATGCAGGATTGTTTCAGACGGGAAAAACTTCTTGGCCCTACACAGAGAACCGACTTTCTTAGTGGCGGATGGTAGATTTGTATATGTGCAGGATTGTTTTAGACGGGAAAAACTTCCTGGCCCTACACAGAGAACCGACTTTCTTAGTGGCAGATGGTAGATTTATATATGTGCAGGATTGTTTCAGACGGGAAAAACTTCCTGGCCCTACACAGAGAACTGACTTTCGTAGTGACGGATGGTAGATTTGTATATGTGCAGGATTGTTTCAGACGGGAAAAACTTCCTGGCCCTACACAGAGAACCGACTTTCTTAGTGGCGGATGGTAGATTTGTATATGTGCAGTATTGTTTCAGACGGGAAAAACTTCCTGGCCCTACACAGAGAACCGACATTCTTAGCAACGAATTTAGCTATGGATTCTATATAGTCATGCCACTTGAGTTCTGTTGTGAGAGTTAATTCCAGGAGACCAAGTGTTTTACTTTCAGGAAGTCTAGCTAGATGCATTGCAGATTATTGTTATTACTAGCAGTATAGCCAGGCGTTGCTCGGATGTAATGAAATCTTTAAAACTAATCCATGGTCATGGAGCTCAGACTCTTTGGACGTTGGCACGAAAGACTAAAAGCAATAGTTGTTTGAAGTTCAAGGGAAACCATAGTCGGAAAGAAAAATGAATGGATGTAAGTCAACTTTTGATTTCCTGGTATCGATATAAAATTTTCTGCACTATTGTAAGAACTGCAACCTTGTATATGTGCAGGATTGTTTCAGACGGGAAAAACTTCCTGGCCCTACACAGAGAACTGACTTTCGTAGTGGCGGATGGTAGATTTGTATATGTGCAGGATTGTTTCAGACGGGAAAAACTTCCTGGCCCTACACAGAGAACTGACTTTCGTAGTGGCGGATGGTAGATTTGTATATGTGCAGGATTGTTTCAGACGGGAAAAACTTCCTGGCCCTACACAGAGAACTGACTTTCGTAGTGGCGGATGGTAGATTTGTATATGTGCAGGATTGTTTCAGACGGGAAAAACTTCCTGGCCCTACACAGAGAACTGACTTTCGTAGTGACGGATGGTAGATTTGTATATGTGCAGTATTGTTTCAGACGGGAAAAACTTCCTGGCCCTACACAGAGAACCGATATTCTTAGCAACGAATTTAGCTATGGATTCTATATAATCATTCCACTTGAGTTCTGTTGTGAGAGTTAATTCCAGGAGGCGCAATATTTTACTTTCAGAGAGACTAGCGTGATCTATGCTAATGGTGGGGAAGAGTGATTTAGGAGCTTACCTAAAATCATTTTTATCAATATTGTATTTACTAATGTCCCTCATTTTTAATAATTGGTAGTTTTGCTCTTACTAATGTCAAAATATGTGATAGATTTACTTACTATTACGTAATTTGTTTTGCTTTTTAGTGCTTTTATATACCTAACGTTCAAAATGAAATAATCATGTAAATAAAATTTTTATTTTCAATCTATTCACAAATAAATAGACTTGAAGCAACAGAAACAAAGGAAAGTGTATTGAAATATTAAATATATCAGTCTTCTTATATGGAAGTGAATGATGAACAATCTATTCACTAATGAATAGACTTGAAGCAACAGAAGCAAAGGAAAGTGTAATGAAATATTAAATATATCAGTCTTCTTCTATGGAAGTGAATGATGAACAATCTATTCACAAATGAATAGACTTGAAGCAACAGAAAAAAGGAAAGTGTACTGAAATGTTAACTATATCAGTCTTCTTATATGGAAGTGAATGATGAACAATCTATTCACAAATGAATAGACTTGAAGCAACAGAAGCAAAGGAAAGTGTAATGAAATATTAAATATATCAGTCTTCTTCTATGGAAGTGAATGATGAACAATCTATTCACAAATGAATAGTCTTGAAGCAACAGAACAGAAACAAAGGAAAGTGTAATGAAATATTAAATATATCAGACTTCTTATATGGAAGTGAATGCTGAACAATCTATTCACTAATGAATAGACTTGAAGCAACAGAAGCAAAGGAAAGTGTAATGAAATATTAAATATATCAGTCTTCTTATATGGAAGTGAATGATGAACAATCTATTCACAAATGAATAGACTTGAAGCAACAGAAACAAAGGAAAGTGTAACGAAATGTTAAATATATCAGTCTTTTTATATGGAAGTGAATGATGAACAATCTATTCACAAATGAATAGACTTGAAGCAACAGAAACAAAGGAAAGTGTAATGAAATGTTAAATATATCAGTCTTCTTATATGGAAGTGAATGATGAACAATCTGTTCACAAATGAATAGACCTGAAGCAACAGAAACAAAGGAAAGTGTGCTGAAATGTTAAATATACCTGTCAACTTATAGAACAGCAAATGAAGATGTGACTTGTAACAACAGAAATGCGGTTCTACAGAAGGATACTGAGAATACCACTAACTGAAAATACTTGCAACAACGAAGTTTTAGATAAAACAGAAATAAAACCGTTATTTTTTATCATTTTACCCCTAGTAAAGTTGCGCGTTGTAGTGCAGGGGATATCGACTCGGAAAGACAAATCGGTGTGCCAAGTTCCAAGAATGCAAGTAATTCCAGTTGAATTCCTTGCATTCACTTACTCACAAATACCCTTGCGAAAAGTATTATTCCGTATCTTCCCTCCAGTTATGGGTTAAATAACAGGACAGATTGGGTTCTATAGCTGGCTGGCAACCAGTCTACCGCAGAAATCAAGGGCAACATACTGCAGGAGAATCTTCTGTCCAGTCAGTCATGTCTCTTTCAAGACATGATCGGCCAAAGCCTTTATACTTTTCTATGCTATAGTTATATTATATATAAATATATATATATATATATATATAGTCATCCACAGACAGATCTGTTTCGCTGTATCACAGCTCATCTCTACGGTTAGACTCCGATTGCTTTTAACCCAGGATTGAAACCCGACCGAATTGGCGTCAGTCGGCGATTCTACCTCTGGGCTATGGGTAAACAGGGTTTCTTATTTTACTTCAAGAATAACTTGAAAAAAACACAATCAACAAAAAAGGCAAGTACCCCAAATGAAACCCTCATCTGCACGGCCGGCACCAAACACACTTCCCCTCCGTTCTGTTGTTGCGACCTGTTCCCGGAGTGCAGGTCGACGCGCGCTGTCCGTACACAAAAGAAGCACTCTAAACCCTCCGTCGACCTTGGTCGTCGGGGAGGCATCTTCACTCAGGCTCGCGAACGTACTACCCTCTTCTGCAGGGGACGAGGAAACAAAAATGTGATTCGTTTTGCGTGGCGAGCCGGCTTCTCTTCGGTCTCTTTGCGCGGGGGCCCGTATTTTCTTGCCGTCCCACTGTCACTGGCGTGCGCAGAAAGTTGCCCGCGAGAAACTTAGGAACCGGCGCGGCCGCATCGATCTTTCTAACGCTGCGAAACTGACGTCACATTTAACTTTTGGAGAATGTAGCTATCAGGGAAGCCATCATGGGAAGTTTCATATGCATGAAATGCAAGAAAAAAACTTCTAGTAATATTACATTTACATATTTTGACAGCAAAAGTGTGGGACCTATTCATGAGGGTGGGACACCAAGAAATGAATGTCGTCAGAGCAGAAACCTCGAAAATATTTGTAGAAAAGATAGAGGGAAGCCTCGTTCTGTTAGTGAGAAAAGAACTGCTGAGTGCCTGCAGTCACTCTCTCACCGGCGTGATGTTTCTTCGCTGTGCCTCTTCTATAAATACTTTCACGGCTTCTGCTCCGATGAACTTAGATCACTGGTGACCCCCTAGGTACGAATTTGCACGATATACTAGATTAGCTACTATGTCCCACCCTTTTACAATGAAACCGATAAAATGTAACCGCAATTTCTACTCCAACAGCTTATTTTCTCGCACTTCCCGCCTGTGGAATTCCCTTCCGCATACTTGATTCCTCGACGGCTACAACCCCCAGGAGTTTAAATGTAAGGTCAGTAGACAACATCTCCTAACATACTAACTCGCACCCATTCTCTCAAACACTCTTCCTATGTACCTCGTTACTCGTCTATCACCCTCCTTCGGACATTTCGTATATCCAATCGCTCGATGTAACCCCCTGCGCTATAATGGCAGTGGAATGCCTTGTTTGGGGTGAAATAATTAAAACAAAACTGAAGGCGCTAAATCAGGATCTATTACATTGCAGATCCTCTTTAGAGATAGTTACTTCTTCTTAAGGATCGATAACCTCTCCACATAAGGTTAGATATTTAACGATGTAAGGAGCAAAATATCATCCAGGTGGTCACCATTCAACCTTGTTCCTAACCAAACTTTAGTAAATATCATTTTCGAAAGAAATGTTGTTCACATGTATATATACTTCCAAATAACGATATCATCATTTTCGCATTATTCAATCGGATTTTATATTTTCTGCTTGGCAATACATATTTCTTGAAGAAATCAGCAGTGTATTCGGAATTAAATACTGATTAACTCCAACTGATGATTTTCAGCCACTTGCTCTACCAAGTAATTAGATAATTAGTGTCTAGATTTTAAGATGGCGTGCCGAACGAAAATCCTTCGCTGGCCGGATGTGGCCCGAGGACCGGAGGTTGCCGCTACCTGGGATAAATAATGAGTTCATTATAGCCGAGACCTGGTAGAGGAACTATCATACTCATCTGAAACGTACAAGTTAGAGATATTAAAATCAAGTAATTATAAACAATTAAATATATGGTCTTTTAACGAAAAGTATGGTACTGAAATCTTAAGTCGCATTGGCATAAGAAAATATGTTTTCTACAAACTAAGTCAAGTATTAAGAAACAGAAACAAAGGAAAGTGTAAGGAAATGTTAAATATATCAGTCTTCTTATATGGAAGTGAATGATGAACAATCTATTCACAAATGAATAGACTTGAAGCAACAGAAACAAAGGAAAGTGTAATGAACTGTTAAATATATCAGTCTTTTTATATGGAAGTGAATGCTGAACAATCTATTCACAAATGAATAGACTTGAAGCAACAGAAACAAGGAAAGTGTAATGAAATGTTAAATATATCAGTCTTCTTATATGGAAGTGAATGATGAACAATCTATTCACAAATGAATAGACTTGAAGCAACAGAAACAAAGGAAAGTGTAATGAAATGTTAAATATATCAGTCTTTTTATATGGAAGTGAATGATGAACAATCTATTCACAAATGAATAGACTTGAAGCAACAGAAACAAAGGAAAGTGTAATGAAATGTTAAATATATCAGCCTTTTTATATGGAAGTGAATGCTGAACAATCTATTCACAAATGAATAGACTTGAAGCAACAGAAACAAGGAAAGTGTAATGAAATGTTAAATATATCAGTCTTCTTATATGGAAGTGAATGATGAACAATCTATTCACAAATGAATAGACTTGAAGCAACAGAAACAAAGGAAAGTGTAATGAAATGTTAAATATATCAGTCTTTTTATATGGAAGTGAATGATGAACAATCTATTCACAAATGAATAGACTTGAAGCAACAGAAACAAAGGAAAGTGTAATGAAATGTTAAATATATCAGTCTTTTTATATGGAAGTGAATGATGAACAATCTAATCACAAATGAATAGACTTGAAGCAACAGAAACAAAGGAAAGTGTAATGAAATGTTAAATATATCAGTCTTTTTATATGGAAGTGAATGATGAACAATCTATTCACAAATGAATAGACTTGAAGCAACAGAAACAAAGGAAAGTGTAATGAAATGTTAAATATATCAGTCTTCTCATATGGAAGTGAATGATGAACAATCTATTCACAAATGAATAGACTTGAAGCAACAGAAACAAACGAAAGTGTAAGGAAATGTTAAATATATCAGTCTTCTCATATGGAAGTGAATGATGAACAATCTATTCACAAATGAATAGACTTGAAGCAACAGAAACAAAGGAAAGTGTAATGAAATGTTAAATAAATCAGTCTTTTTATATGGAAGTGAATGATGAACAATCTATTCACAAATGAATAGACTTGAAGCAACAGAAACAAAGGAAAGTGTAACGAAATGTTAAATATATCAGTCTTTTTATATGGAAGTGAATGATGAACAATCTATTCACAAATGAATAGACTTGAAGCAACAGAAACAAACGAAAGTCTAATGAAATGTTAAATATATCAGTCTTCTTATATTGAAGTGAATGATGAACAATCTATTCACAAATGAATAGACTTGAAGCAACAGAAACAAAGGAAAGTGTAATGAAATGTTAAATATATCGGTCTTTTTATATGGAAGTGAATGCTGAACAATCTATTCACAAATGAATAGACTTGAAACAACAGAAACAAGGAAAGTGTAATGAAATGTTAAATATATCAGTCTTCTTATATGGAAGTGAATGATGAACAATCTATTCACAAATGAATAGACTTGAAGCAACAGAAACAAAGGGAAGTGTAATGAAATGTTAAATATATCAGTCTTTTTATATGGAAGTGAATGCTGAACAATCTATTCACAAATGAATAGACTTGAAGCAACAGAAACAAAGGAAAGTGTAATGAAATGTTAAATATATCAGTCTTTTTATATGGAAGTGAATGATGAACAATCTATTCACAAATGAATAGACTTGAAGCAACAGAAAGAAAGGAAAGTGTAATGAAATGTTAAATATATCAGTCTTCTTATATGGAAGTGAATGATGAACAATCTATTCACAAATGAATAGACTTGAAGCAACAGAAAGAAAGGAAAGTGTAAGGAAATGTTAAATATATCAGTCTTCTTATATGGAAGTGAATGATGAACAATCTATTCACAAATGAATAGACTTGAAGCAACAGAAACAAAGGAATGTGTAATGAAATGTTAAATATATCAGTCTTCTTATATGGAAGTGAATGATGAACAATCTATTCACAAATGAATAGACTTGAAGCAACAGAAACAATGGAAAGTGTAATGAAATGTTAAATATATCAGTCTTCTTATATGGAAGTGAATGATGAACAATCTATTCACAAATGAATAGACTTGAAGCAACAGAAACAAAGGAAAGTGTAATGAAATGTTAAATATATCAGTCTTCTTATATGGAAGTGAATGCTGAACAATCTATTCACAAATGAATAGACTTGAAGCAACAGATACAAAGGAAAGTGTAATGAAATGTTAAATATATCAGTCTTTTTATATGGAAGTGAATGCTGAACAATCTATTCACAAATGAATAGACTTGAAGCAACAGAAACAAGGAAAGTGTAATGAAATGTTAAATATATCAGTCTTCTTATATGGAAGTGAATGATGAACAATCTATTCACAAATGAATAGACTTGAAGCAACAGAAACAAAGGAAAGTGTAATGAAATGTTAAATATATCAGTCTTTTTATATGGAAGTGAATGATGAACAATCTATTCACAAATGAATAGACTTGAAGCAACAGAAACAAAGGAAAGTGTAATGAAATGTTAAATATATCAGTCTTTTTATATGGAAGTGAATGATGAACAATCTAATCACAAATGAATAGACTTGAAGCAACAGAAACAAAGGAAAGTGTAATGAAATGTTAAATATATCAGTCTTTTTATATGGAAGTGAATGATGAACAATCTATTCACAAATGAATAGACTTGAAGCAACAGAAACAAAGGAAAGTGTAATGAAATGTTAAATATATCAGTCTTCTCATATGGAAGTGAATGATGAACAATCTATTCACAAATGAATAGACTTGAAGCAACAGAAACAAACGAAAGTGTAAGGAAATGTTAAATATATCAGTCTTCTCATATGGAAGTGAATGATGAACAATCTATTCACAAATGAATAGACTTGAAGCAACAGAAACAAAGGAAAGTGTAATGAAATGTTAAATAAATCAGTCTTTTTATATGGAAGTGAATGATGAACAATCTATTCACAAATGAATAGACTTGAAGCAACAGAAACAAAGGAAAGTGTAATGAAATGTTAAATAAATCAGTCTTTTTATATGGAAGTGAATGATGAACAATCTATTCACAAATGAATAGACTTGAAGCAACAGAAACAAAGGAAAGTGTAACGAAATGTTAAATATATCAGTCTTTTTATATGGAAGTGAATGATGAACAATCTATTCACAAATGAATAGACTTGAAGCAACAGAAACAAAGGAAAGTGTAAGGAAATGTTAAATATATCAGTCTTTTTATATGGAAGTGAATGATGTACAATCTATTCACAAATGAATAGACTTGAAGCAACAGAAACAAAGGAAAGTGTAATGAAATGTTAAATAAATCAGTCTTTTTATATGGAAGTGAATGATGAACAATCTATTCACAAATGAATAGACTTGAAGCAACAGAAACAAAGGAAAGTGTAACGAAATGTTAAATATATCAGTCTTTTTATATGGAAGTGAATGATGAACAATCTATTCACAAATGAATAGACTTGAAGCAACAGAAACAAAGGAAAGTGTAAGGAAATGTTAAATATATCAGTCTTTTTATATGGAAGTGAATGATGTACAATCTATTCACAAATGAATAGACTTGAAGCAACAGAAACAAACGAAAGTCTAATGAAATGTTAAATATATCAGTCTTCTTATATTGAAGTGAATGATGAACAATCTATTCACAAATGAATAGACTTGAAGCAACAGAAACAAAGGAAAGTGTAATGAAATGTTAAATATATCAGTCTTTTTATATGGAAGTGAATGATGAACAATCTATTCACAAATGAATAGACTTGAAGCAACAGAAACAAAGGAAAGTGTAATGAAATGTTAAATATATCAGTCTTCTTATATGGAAGTGAATGATGAACAATCTATTCACAAATGAATAGACTTGAAGCAACAGAAACAAAGGAATGTGTAATGAAATGTTAAATATATCAGTCTTCTCATATGGAAGTGAATGATGAACAATCTATTCACAAATGAATAGACTTGAAGCAACACAAACAAACGAAAGTGTAAGGAAATGTTAAATATATCAGTCTTCTTATATGGAAGTGAATGATGAACAATCTATTCACAAATGAATAGACTTGAAGCAACAGAAACAAAGGAAAGTGTAAGGAAATGTTAAATATATCAGTCTTCTTATATGGAAGTGAATGATGAACAATCTATTCACAAATGAATAGACTTGAAGCAACAGAAACAAAGGAAAGTGTAATGAAATGTTAAATATATCAGTCTTTTTATATGGAAGTGAATGATGAACAATCTATTCACAAATGAATAGACTTGAAGCAACAGAAACAAAGGAAAGTGTAATGAAATGTTAAATATATCAGTCTTTTTATATGGAAGTGAATGATGAACAATCTAATCACAAATGAATAGACTTGAAGCAACAGAAACAAAGGAAAGTGTAATGAAATGTTAAATATATCAGTCTTTTTATATGGAAGTGAATGATGAACAATCTATTCACAAATGAATAGACTTGAAGCAACAGAAACAAAGGAAAGTGTAATGAAATGTTAAATATATCAGTCTTCTCATATGGAAGTGAATGATGAACAATCTATTCACAAATGAATAGACTTGAAGCAACAGAAACAAACGAAAGTGTAAGGAAATGTTAAATATATCAGTCTTCTCATATGGAAGTGAATGATGAACAATCTATTCACAAATGAATAGACTTGAAGCAACAGAAACAAAGGAAAGTGTAATGAAATGTTAAATAAATCAGTCTTTTTATATGGAAGTGAATGATGAACAATCTATTCACAAATGAATAGACTTGAAGCAACAGAAACAAAGGAAAGTGTAATGAAATGTTAAATAAATCAGTCTTTTTATATGGAAGTGAATGATGAACAATCTATTCACAAATGAATAGACTTGAAGCAACAGAAACAAAGGAAAGTGTAACGAAATGTTAAATATATCAGTCTTTTTATATGGAAGTGAATGATGAACAATCTATTCACAAATGAATAGACTTGAAGCAACAGAAACAAAGGAAAGTGTAAGGAAATGTTAAATATATCAGTCTTTTTATATGGAAGTGAATGATGTACAATCTATTCACAAATGAATAGACTTGAAGCAACAGAAACAAAGGAAAGTGTAATGAAATGTTAAATAAATCAGTCTTTTTATATGGAAGTGAATGATGAACAATCTATTCACAAATGAATAGACTTGAAGCAACAGAAACAAAGGAAAGTGTAACGAAATGTTAAATATATCAGTCTTTTTATATGGAAGTGAATGATGAACAATCTATTCACAAATGAATAGACTTGAAGCAACAGAAACAAAGGAAAGTGTAAGGAAATGTTAAATATATCAGTCTTCTTATATGGAAGTGAATGATGAACAATCTATTCACAAATGAATAGACTTGAAGCAACAGAAACAAAGGAAAGTCTAATGAAATGTTAAATATATCAGTCTTCTTATATGGAAGTGAATGATGAACAATCTATTCACAAATGAATAGACTTGAAGCAACAGAAACAAAGGAATGTGTAATGAAATGTTAAATATATCAGTCTTCTCATATGGAAGTGAATGATGAACAATCTATTCACAAATGAATAGACTTGAAGCAACACAAACAAACGAAAGTGTAAGGAAATGTTAAATATATCAGTCTTCTTATATGGAAGTGAATGATGAACAATCTATTCACAAATGAATAGACTTGAAGCAACAGAAACAAAGGAAAGTGTAAGGAAATGTTAAATATATCAGTCTTCTTATATGGAAGTGAATGATGAACAATCTATTCACAAATGAATAGACTTGAAGCAACAGAAACAAAGGAATGTGTAATGAAATGTTAAATATATCAGTCTTTTTATATGGAAGTGAATGATGAACAATCTATTCACAAATGAATAGACTTGAAGCAACAGAAACAAAGGAAAGTGTAATGAAATGTTAAATATATCAGTCTTTTTATATGGAAGTGAATGATGAACAATCTATTCACAAATGAATAGACTTGAAGCAACAGAAACAAAGGAAAGTGTAATGAAATGTTCAATATATCTGTCTTTTTATATGGAAGTGAATGCTGAACAATCTATTCACAAATGAATAGACTTGAAGCAACAGAAACAAAGGAAAGTGTAATGAAATGTTAAATATATCAGTCTTTTTATATGGAAGTGAATGATGAACAATCTATTCACAAATGAATAGACTTGAAGCAACAGAAACAAAGGAAAGTGTAATGAAATATTAAACATATCAGTCTTCTTATATGGAAGTGAATGATGAACAATCTATTCACAAATGAATAGACTTGAAGTAACATAGACAAAGAAAAATGTAATGTAATGTTAAATATATCAGTCACCTGATAGAACAGCAAATGATGAAGAGACTTGTAACAACAGAAATGTGGTTCTACAGAAGGATACTGAGAATACCACTAACTAAACATAGTAGCAACTACGAAGTTTCAGATAAAATAAAAATAAAACCGTATTTTTTTCCATTTTACCCCAAGCAAATTGCGCGTTGTAGTGCAGGGGATATCGACTCGGAAAGACAAATCGGAGTGCTAAGTTCAAATTCCATTTGAATTCCTTGCATTCACTTACGCACAAATACCATTGCGAAAAGTATTATTCCGTATCTTCCCTCCAGTTATGGGTTAAATAACAGGACAGATTGGGTTCTATAGCTGGCTGGCAACCAGTCTACCGCAGAAAGCAAGGGCAACCTACTGCAGTTGAATCTTCTGTCCAGTCAGTCGTTCATTTTTGAGTCATGATTTCAATGTATCACGTATGGCACTTAACTGACTGACTGAAGATAATGGCTGGAATCATAATTTAAGCTTCTACTGGTCATAATGTGGGGGATCGTTGTTCTGTTGTTATGAAGTAATAAAATGATCCCCGACTAATAATATTTAATATAAAAATGTACTATATTCTCTTTTCCCTCTACTTATGGGTTAACAATAGAACAGATTGGGTTCTATAGCCTTGGCTGGCAACCAGTCTACTGCGGAAGGCAATGGCAAACTACTGGGGGATAATCTTCTGCCGAATCAGTCATGTCTCTTTCGGGACATGATCGCCCAAAGTGAAATAGTTAAATAGTTAAATGCAATCGCCACTTTCAGTGTAATATTTTCTATCCTCTCATTTCACGGCTTTATTTAATTATAATGAGAGCTACAACCGGCAAAAATTTAAATGAAACATCAATTGCCATCTTTTATCTCTCTAGATTCTCATCTTTTGTCCTTTCTTCAACACCCCCTGTACTCTCTCTCTCTCTCTCCTTCTCTCTCTCTCTCTCTCTCTCTCTCTCTCTTAGTGACGGATGTGCGTTGTGGTGCAGTGGATGTCGGCTTGGAAAGAGAAACCGATTTCGAATTCCAGTTGAGTACTCTGCATTCACTTAAGCTCTGGTACCCTTAGGAAAAGTTTTAATCCGTCACTTCCCTCCAGTTATGGGATAAATAACACGATGGGGCATGTGGGCAACCCATCTACTATTGGTGTCACAATAAAAACACCCTTGGTAGCCATGGCGAAGCATCAAGTATTCAGCTATTTGACAAGATTATGAATTTCGCTGCAAACTACGCCAGGGTTCCAAATGCACAGGGAGTACTGGAGGGGTGTAGTGAGTTCTATCTCGGCCAATGGCCGCAAGAGAACGACGACGACGCTCTCTCTCTCTCTCTCTCTCTCTCTCTCTCTCTCTCTCTCACTCTGTCAACCCATGCTCAACAGTGGTTGTTAAATCTTGTTTGGTGTGATATGGTTAACAAAATAAATAAAACAGTCCATAATTAGACTGTTTTAAATTTGAATTCCTCCAGAACGAAGCTGTTCTCCTTTAAACACCACAGGGAATCTTTCTTACCTCACCCCTCAGAATAAATGTGGCTAATATCCAGGAGAGGAACACATTTTGCCTTCTCAGCTTTTCTCCCCTTAAACGATTTCAAATGGAATGCCTACATCAAATACATACCTGCATCTTCTGCCAGAAAGTTTGGTCAGTGTCTCGGGGCAGCACGTTTTTTCTCATCAGAATCCACTTCACATATTTATAAAATTGCTATTCGTTCGTGCATTGAATACTGTTTTCATATCTGGTCGGGTGATCCTTCTCTTCTTTCTGAGGTTTTGGAAAAAATCCAAAAGAGGATCTGCAATATAATCGATCCTGACTTAGCTTGTTAGCTGCAAGAGTGAAAAAATGGAGAGCGAACTTCATTTGGCAATGAAGAGGGTCGGCAGTTGTAAGTCCCCGGGACTCGATAATTTGCCCTACGAATTGTACTTGAGGCTATCGCACGTTTTTGCCGACTTTGACTCATGTACAACAACTGGTTCCACCAGGGGTCCGCCTCGACTGGAACTCCAAAGGTGTGATCACATTGTTGAGAAAGGAGAAGGATGATGTGTGAGGTTTAGATAACTACCGTTCCATAACTATGTTAAACGCAGTTAAAGATTTTGTCCAAGATCCTAAATAAATGTTTGCATTCAGTTGCGCAGATTGGCTTGGCAACCGAGCAGATCTGTGCTGTGAATGACAAACAATTCAAAGCAACTTTCATATGATCTGCAAAATCCTACAGAGTGGAAAAGGCAACGATCAAGAAGCGCTGATCAAGGGCGTTTAATAGGGTCGGCAATCTGTATCTAGTTGCGGTCCTGCACGCCGACTGGTTCTAACCTGACTTCTTAAAATGAATCAGTATCCTGTATCCCTTCATTAGATGTGGTAGTACGGGTGAACGAAAAGCGGTCATGCGCTTTTGCGCTGGTTTGGTTTGTTAGACAAAGATGTCCGCTTCACATTTACTTTTGGCGTTGGAGTCTCTCTTTTTCCGGCTAAGAGACAGGACGTGCACTCAGGCGCTAGGTGGAATCTCTTTGTGTGACTCGAGCCAGTGTTTTCACGTACGCTGACGTAACTCGTTTTGTGCCATGACACGGCAACATTAGGGGGAAGAGAAAGTCACGAGTGCCAAGATTAATTGCAATAAAACTTCTGGCTTGTGATTAGGCGCTTAGAAGGGGTTACGGTGAAGCACACATATTCCTCAGATAATGGACTCTTCTACCATATTAATAAGAGTTAACAGGTATTTCTTGACAAGTTCTTGGGAAGTTCATAGGAGTTATTTAGAGTTCAGTAGAACTACTAGGCAGTTGATACTAGTCGGCAGTTAGCCGAATACTAAGGAATCATCTTTCAGTGGAAGATTACCAAATTCCTAACAGTTTGGGTGCGTTAAGTCGATTAGCAACCGACATAGCACGGTTATAACCTTCAGTGCGAAAACTACTCCACAACAGAAGGGCATTGCTCTTCCGGACTACTTTACATGGAGTGACAGTCTAGTATGCATTCCTGGAGTGTGGTTCGGGCCTAATGAGGAGTTCAAGAAGAACTGGTCGGAAGTACAGGCAGAGGTAGCAGCGGTAGTCCGAGGGTAGCGTCCCTAAAAGATAGAGCGTAGGTGTGCGCCTCATACATCTATTCTTTTATTTATTACTGTTTGTTATTCTGCTCTGCAGAAACAATGAGATTTTGCGGTAGCTTTCCTTTGCTTATGTGGTAGGGGCTCGTATAAGGTTCTCAGGCAGGTATGTGTCTAGCATCCCTGTTTATGGGGGATGTGAATGTGACTCGTGGTGTGTCACCAACACGTCTGGTGGTTGACTTTCCTACGCCATGCGTTAGCGAAAGATTCGATCATCATTCTCTCAGTTGCTAGGGCAAAATGAAACCCCAGAAAGAGTCGTTATTCATCAAAGAGTGTCGCGAGGACTTGAAGTTGATTCATCGGTCCACAGACCATTTATGGATCTGGTTGTATCGGGTTTTAGTGGAGGAGATCTTCTATGCTCTGTTCTTTCAAGACGTAGGCTATCATGGTTCTCCACGTCTCACTATCCCTTGTGGCTCTTAATATGTTTGCTCCTATTACTCCTGGCAACCTCCGTTCCGTCATACACCTGATAAGGCCCTGCAAATATGTTATCCGCTGCCTTCCTCTGACTCTCTTTCCTTCTATCTGGCCAGTCAGTATCAGGTTCCTCAGGCTCTCCTTCCTCATTGCGTGTCCCAGGAACTCCAGTTGTCTCTTCTTGATGATCAGTATTAATTTCTTTTTTGTTGCCATTCTTTCCAACACCACATCTTTGCTTGCATGCTGAGTCCACGATATCCGCAGCATCCTTCTGTAGAACCACATTTCCTCTGCGTACAGTTTTGTCCTCATTTTCAATGTTATTGTCCAGCATTCACTGTCGTATTGAAGAACTACATCACATAGCAATCCAGCACTCTTTTCTTTTTTTCTAGTGAAAGTTTTCTGGAGGAGATCACATCGGGCTAATTCGTAAGAGGCTCTGCATGTCAGCGACTGATCTGCGGTTTTCCTGGTTTTAGGCGCTAACAACCCTGAGTTTCTGTTTACCTGGTTAATGATTCGGAATGTGCTATCTCTTAATGACATAGCGTTCAGATTTGCTCGTTGTAACGGTGTAAACTTGGTCCAAAGTAAAACGGCTTCGCACGACTTCTTTTGAAGTCGGCAAGTTGACAGCTGCTATAATTCCCAAACAATTTTTTTTTCATCGATACGCGTATCACACGGGTTAAAGTGGATGCTGTTTCTCACGTTATTAACCGTGGTAAGAACGGTGATATGGACGGCGTGAATGCAGGGAATCTTGCGATAGGAACGTTATTCTCATTGCAATTTGATCATATTCTGTGGAATCCAACTCAATATGAAATCAAGATGTGATAAAACGTGTTTGGTGTCGACTCAATTCAGTGAAACTGGAGTAAACGTGTTAAGATTGGTTCGAGTAAAGGGACCAACCATGATTTTAAGTTTTAGTTTATCTGTTTCTTGTCGGATCTATTCCCCTGGTTAAGATAGACTTTACACCCAGTTAATGTGAATGATTTTTCCTTCGTCTGTTCTCGGCTCTCTCTTTGGTTATGATCTATATCGAGATTCTCAACCTCCCCTTTTTTATTTTGTCCCGTTTGATCTCTGCTAGGTCAGTTTTTTTTACTTTCCCATCTCACCACTTACTTTGTCTCTTAGTGGATTAGCCTCTTGATTCTGCCCGTAAGCAGAATACAGCGGCCGGTCTTATTTGTGTGGGTTGAATGGGTCCTACTAAAATATTTTATTTTAGTTTGTAATTTTTTTACATAATTTATTTTCGTTTCCGGGTTCATTATTGTTCCTCTTAATCATGAATTTTTTTTTTTAAATCTAAGCTTATTTATAAATGGAACATTTCTCTGTGTGTGTGAGTGTATGTGTGTGTGTATGTGTGTGTCCGTTACCTATAGACTCCGAAACGGCTGAACCGATTTTCTTGAAAATTTACACAGTTGTACTATAAGCATCTGTGAGTGTTCTTAGCTAGGTTTGTGTCGAGGTACCCCCGATAAATATCGAAAATCGATAATCGAATAAATCGGGTTATAGAATGAGTGGTCCGAGTTTATTCAAATTTGATACACTTATAGACAAAGACATAAGAAACGATATTCAGAAGTTTCAAGGTTGTAGTTCTCACAATAGTGCAGAAAATTGATAATATATATATATATATATATATATATATATATATATATAAAGGCAAGATCTTTTTGTCTGTGTCTGTTTATCTGCCTGTATGCCTGTATTTTTTCATTCCTTTTATTTTAGTTTTTGCTTCGGGTTTGGCTCTAAGTAGGTATAATTGAAGTTCTTAGTCTCAGTCATGATACCATTTACTCAGAGGACTTATTTAGTCTTCAAAATTCAGTTTACGACGAAAAAAACTTATTTGATATCGATACCAGGAAATCAAAATTTGACTTACATGCATTCATTTTTCTTTCAGTCTACGGTTTCGCTTTAACTGGAAACAACTATTACTTTTTAGTCTTTCGTGCCAACGTCCAAAGAGTCTGAGCTCCAGGACCATGTATTAGTTTTAAAGCTTTCATTGCACCCGAGCAACGCCGGGCTATACTGCTAGTATATTTTAATTGGGTATTTCTGGCTTTTATATGTTGGGTTTTTCTAGGTTCCCTGTTTATATGCCGTATTGAGGCACATATATGTTTGAATGATGATTGATGATTTCTTTTTATTGACCAGGCTTTCCTTACAGCTTCTTGGCTTTGTGCTACAATTGTACATTTTGATCAATAAATATATTTTCTAACAGCTGGTTGCGTGGTTACTTGTTGGTATTTTATCCCTACCACCAGCAGGGTCACCTTTGTTTAGTCGTCTGATGTTGGATAATCATTGATGATCATCCCTTAGTTGTGTTTCTAAACTACTAACATTAAACAGGTCTAGATAATGGCTGAGAATACTGAATGCAATTTTACAAAAAGAAAATGCACTGAGGAGCTGCAAAACAGGCTTGTCGTCGGATGGTTTTCATTTACAATTATTCACTTAGCAATAAATACTAAAGATTACTATGAATATGAAATACATCATTTTTAAAACACTGGGGTGGCCTAATAATTTTAGCTGGTAGTGTATATATGTGTAGTCATAAACGTATCAACAAATGTTCAATTTTTAAATATATATGTGAGGAATCTTTTGGAAGGTAAAGTTTGTGATGATGCATGTGTGTGTTGGTTAGATGTTAATGTTGTTTAATATCAGTGTATATGTTTATGGGTGTGAAAGAAAGGTCTGTAACTTTTTCCGATTAAATCGTTGAAAATGTAACGAGATGTTGCGAGAATATATAAATGCTGTTGTCACTTCTATTGTTGGTCATTAAGTGATTTGATTGAGGGTGTGCCAGAAAAGCAAACGAAATGGTGTTTTCGTAATTGAAAGCACAAAATAAAAATGTACGTCTGAATCGTTTGAGAAAATTAATGAAATTTTAAATCCGTTTATAAAAGACTCACAGCCATAACAAAAGAAGAAAAACATGAAATTAAACATCTCTGCCTCTCCGTGTTATGGTATATGTCACGAAATTAATTTTGGGTCGTACATTTTTTTCTATTTAATATATATATATATATATATATATATATAATGTCACTGTTTTCACAATAAATTTTGAATTGAGTAAACGATATTGATAAATTTTATTCAGCATAGTCATATTGATATGCTAACCATAAAGTTCATGAAATCTAGTTTACATAATATATCTTTAATAAAATAACTATCTAAATCTAAACTTATTTATAAATGGAAATTTGTCTGTGTGTGTGTCCGTTACCTATAGACTCCGAAACGGCTGAACCGATTTTCTTGAAAATTTACACAGTTGTACTATAAGCATCTGCGAGTGTTCTTCGCTAGGTTTCGTGCCGAGGTACCCCCGATAAATAACGAAAATCGATAATCGAAAAAATCGTGTTATGGAAGGAGTGGTCCGATTTTAATCAAATTTGATACACACATAGACAAAGACATAAGAAACGATATTCAGAAGTTTCAAGGTCGCAATTCTTACACTAGCACAGATAATCGATAATATATATATATATATATATATATATATATATATATATAGGCAAGATGTTTGTGCGTGTGTGTCTGTTTATCTGTCTGTATGACCTTTATACAAATCCACAATTTTTATCCGATTCTCACTAACCTTCACACAAATATTCTTTAGGCTGAGTCTGATTAGTTTTAAAGCTTTCATTACACCCGAGCAACGCTGGGCTATACTGCTAGTGAATAATAAACCACAGGAAATGATATCATTCCCTGTCTTTTCAAGTAGTTCCCAAACGATCACCGATCACCGATTACATGGCTGAGAGATCGTGTATACTACGTATTATAAGGTTAAACGTGCGAGTGATGTAATGTAGAATTGCTCAGAATTTAAGTGGAGAGACGATAATTTAGATCTAGTTTCGTTCGTCACTTACACGCAAATAAATTTAGGCAAGTTATTAATTCAACACTTTCTCGCAGCTATGGGTTAATTAGTAAGACTTTTATTAATAAACAATTATTATCACTCAAATTAAAATGAAATCGCGGAAAAATATTTAGATTTCGACATTAATTGACCTTTACAGTTTGATATTTTGCTAAACACACAAAGAAAATCCCAACCAAACAATCGATGACATTGTTACTATTATTATTATTATTATTATTATTATTAAACTGTGAAAACTGTTGTTTGAAACATTATGAGAAAATTAAAATTCCTACCTTTATTCATTACTGACGGTCAAAATCTTACCAACATGAGATATGCAGTTGTGACGGTGTTCATAGCAGACACAGAAAGAAAACAATTTTTTTTACCGAAGACTGTAAACTTCAATTGCAAAATGACAAAAAGCATTGCAAAAAAAAAAAGAACGGTCCATCATGAAAATTACAAACTTGAGATATAAAAGTAAGCGAATTTAAAAATGTTAATATCTAAAAAGTTCTTTTACAAGAGACAGAAAGTGTGACAATCAAATCCAAAATATGCATTGTCATAGGGAATGATGACTTCCAAAAGCAAAACAAAGTATCACGAAACAGAAAAATCTCGTTAAAAAACAAACAATAGTGCAATGAATGCTTATAGAAAAATGCCCCCCCCTTCCTAAATGTCAATGAATACTGGAAAATCTCCCCAAATATAATAAAAAGACTTCAGAATTCCACCTGCTGTATGTTTGGATGTGTGGGTAGTGTATTGCAAAATGGCTCCGAATCTTTAACCGGAGAACCGTGTTCCAATTTCAGTTGGGCTTGTTATGTTTACTTCATCCTTTCGAAACGTATGAATCTATATCTTCTCTCTTATTCTACTTTTTTTTATAATCATTTCACCCCAAGCAAGGCGGTTTTACTGTCACTGTTGCGTAGTGGGTTACATAGGGGAAAGTGATGAGAAAAACGGGTTAGTTATAGGAAATGTCAGGATGAGGAAAATAGAAAGATAAGAATACCGGTGTAATCGGGGTGGAATGGATGGAGAAAAGAGCTTGAGAGAATGGAAGCAAGTTAGTGAGATAGGCGATCTCTACTGACCTTACATTTTAATTCCTGGAGATTGTAGCTGTCGGGAAACAAGTATATGGAACGGAATTCCACAGGCGGGAAGTGCGAGAAAGAAGCTGTTGGAGTAGAAATTGCGTTTACATTTTATTGGTTTCACAATAAAAGGGTGGGTCCTAGTTGTTAGTCTTTTAGCTTGTGTAAATTCCTACATAGGAGGCATCAGTGAACAAAGTTAATTGGAGCAGAAGCCGTGAAAATATTTGTAGAAAATGCACAGGAAATCCACGTCACGCCGGTGAGAGAGCGACTGCAGCCGAGCTGACAAGTCGAGATCTATCACATTACAGATTCTCCGTTGGATTTAGTCAAGAACCACGAGGTGAATAGCAGGGCACCCGACTAGATGGGGCAGCAGTATTCAATACACGGGCGGATGGTAGATTTATATATGTCCAGGATGGCTTCAGACGGGAAAAATTTCCTGTCCCTTAACAGTGAAACGAACTTCTTAGAAGTGGAGTTAATAAATAAAACTTTCATCACTAAATCATTATCTAAAAAAAAAAACCTTCTTAAACACTAAAAGATATTTTGTGGATTTCGGTAACCTGCCAAGTGATGACAGACTGTAGAAAATGGATGATTGAAGCAATCAACTGTTCAAGCCTAGTTACTAAAAAGTTTCAACGGGAGTCCTCTCGGCATTTACAAAACTAGTAATTTCAACATCTTTTATTAGTTAAAACTCGTTTTATACAACATGAAAATAGAAGCAGTAGAAATATTTTTCCATTTAATTCTGAAATTTCATACGACATAAATATCTTCCATTTTCGACTGCGTACTTTTCGATCGCATTCTCTGTAACAGTGGTCAATAACTCGGGCTAAAGTCCTCGAATATCTGCGCAACACTTGAGCTGGTGAATTATAAGCAGTTTATGGAGGTATACACACTCACTAATTTAACCCCAGTTTTAATATTTGGGAGGCGTCAAATCATGAATACGTAGTCCCCATAAAATTTTGGTATTTTGCGATTATATCCGTTGACCAAATGCTACGTAAATCCAAAATGCATTTAAAAGATTTTGGTTCACTCTTCGGAGGATTTAATTTACGTTAATCCAAAAAGTTAATACATTATTAAACCATCTGACATTTCATTACATCATTAAATACCTGGGTACTGTTGAGAAATCTTGTATAAATAACCCTAACTGTAACTCATATAACAGGTCAAGCAAATAGAGTTCTGTTTGCATGACTAAAATATTAGTATTGCGAAAATCAATTTTCATGGAGTATTTCGGCATTTATAGCTTTAATCAACCATTTTAATCTTAAACAGCTTTTTGGGTTAAGAGAGTTTGAAAAGTTAATATGCTGACAAAGTGTTTATTTTAGAGCCGTTACTAGAAAACAGCAATCGTCTTGACAGACAATGAAGAACACGGATATATAAAAATATACAATTACATTTTTATTCTTTGTCGGTGACAGTTGTGGGGAATGGAGGTTAGCCAGACAGAATCACGCGCACGCAGGATCTGTAGAGGAATCATTAACCAGCTAGAGTTTTGTCTCTCTCTCTCTCTCTTTCTCTCTCTCTCTCTCTCTCTCTCTCTAACTCTGTTCTGACTTATCATATTTTCGGATAGAAGTCCCAGACTTCTATAACTAAAAGTTCCAAAATTTTTTCGGAGTGTCGCTTAATTGACGTCAATCATGTCTTCGTCGGCTATTGCCTTACAAACCTTTGTTGTCACCTTGTGTTTTCGTATTTTAATGTCAATCAAATCTTTGTCTGCTACTGCCTGTGTTTTCTGACTTTGATATAGATTATACTTTTGTCGGATAGTGCCTGTGTTTTCTGCCTATGATGTCAATCCTATCTTTATCGGGTATTGCCTTTCAATTCTTTGTTGTTACACTCAACCACCATCACCATCCACGACAGGTTTATATTGTTTTCAATCATATATTTGTCGGTCAAGTTAATATACTACAGAAAATATTACATGAAGTATGACCGATTGGGGTTTATTGTTTAATAATCCCCCTTGCGATCTTCACATTTTCATCGGGGTTGAAGTGCTTCGGAGAGAAGACTCAGTTGGTCAAAAATAAATAAACTGCATATATGACATAATCATCGATGCAATACTGATTATCACTTAAGTATTTTTCTTGTTGTCGTAAAGAACATAGTCAGATTGGGGCCAAATCAGGAGAATAAGGAAAGAGACCAATCTGTTTTAAAAAGCAGTCGCACACAGCAGCTATAGAAAATCAAGATATGTGTATATTGTGAACCCACAAACACTATAAAAATATTATCATAATTTTTATAGTCAAAACATATTTAGAATTTTAAAAAAGCAATTAGGAACAATAGCTGTTTTTTGTAAAATTACCAACAATATAGTTTTAAAGGAAAATGACCAACAATACATTTTATAGTAAAGCGTCTAACAATCCATTTGTCTGCAGTTTTCAGCCATAAAACTATGTTCAAAATATTTAAATTTCGGTATAAAATGATCCATGGAGGTGATGAAATGACGCGAAACAGCTAACGAAACAAATGAAAAAAAATTATAATTATTTCAACGCCAGGATATCCAGTATTTGCTTTTTATATATATATATATATATATATATATATATATATATATATTATAAATTATGTTTTAGAACGTGTACACAATTTCTTCTATATATGTCCTCTTCCCTGCAATCATATGTTTGTTTCAGTGTTTAGATTTAAACACTTCTTTACTCACTCGTATATATATATATATATATATATTATAAATTATGTTTTAGAACGTGTACATAATTTCTTCTATATATGTCCTCTTCCCTACAATCATATGTTTGTTTTAGTGTTTGTATTTAAACACTTCTTCAGGGGAAATAAAGGTTTGGAATCATTCCCTGTTTATATTTGGTTCGTTGTTGTCTATACGCACTCGGATATATATATATATATATATATATATATATATATATATATATATATATTGTAATAGTTGTTTCAATGGTTTATAAAAGCATAGTATCACTACACAAAAGTTTAACGTTTCAAAACACATGCTACTCTTCTGGTGATAGGTAGTATTGAAAAATTAATGATGTAAAGAATTCATTCTTGGTAATGGGATATGTAAGTGATGTGTGGGATGGGTATTTAGTATGTCTAAGCCGGTCTGTCGGCAGTTTGAGATACAACTTTGGGTTTGAGATACAGCTTTGGGTTATGTATATATATATACATACCCTTCCGTTCACTTGCTTCCTTAACAGCTAAAATTTCCAAGAATTTAAATGAAAAGTCAATCGTCTCATTGACCTGCATCCTCTCACTCATGCTCTTTTCTCCATTCACTCGTCTTTTTTTTATTTTGATGTCCTATAAAATGTTAAACTACTTCTTGTCCTAGTACTTTTGTACAATACTGTATATATATATATATATATATATATATATATATATATATACTAGCAGCATAGCCCAGCGTTGCTCGGGTGTAATAAAAGCTTTAAAACTAATCGATTAGTTAAGGATTAACATTAATAAATCAATTCACGAAGAAAGAAAGAAAGAAAGAAAAAAGAAAGAAAAAAAGAAAAAAAGAAAGAAAGTAAAACGAAGAAAACATCCGAATAAACGCAGTAAATATCTGTTTGTTTATTAATTTTGGGAGAAAAAACTGGTTATACTCAGAAAGTCCGAACTCGATTTCCTGCTTTCGTTCACGTTCTGTGCCTAATTTCCATTGGAATAGCCGAAAAAATCCGTAAAAATCATAGTTTCTGGAAACGGATGACACTGATGACGTCATCACATTGTCAACTAATAAATCCGGGCAATTTTCTCTGTGCCCGGTGTTTTTCTAGCATCAGCTGCGGCTCTCTCTCTCTCTCTCTCTATATATATATATATATATATATATATTGCAATAGTTGTTACAATGGTTTATAAAAGCATAGTACCACTACACAAAAATGTTCAAGTTTCAGAACACACGTGCTACTCTTCTGGTGATAGGTAGTAATGAAAAATAAATGGTGTAAACGATTCATTCTTGTTAATGTGATATGTAAGTGATGTGTGCGATGGGTATTTAGTATGTCTAAGCGGGTCTGTCAGCAGTTTGTAACCATAGAGATACAGCTTTGGGTTAGGAATATATATATATATATATATACACTCCCGTTTACTTGCTTCCTCAACAGCTAGAATTTCCAAGAATTTAAATATTAAGTGAATCGTCATCTCCTATCTCACTGACCTGCATCCTCCCTCACATGCTCTTTTCTCCATCGACTCGACTCTCATTAGTATTCTCATCCTTCTATTACCCAGTTCCTGACACGCCCTATAAACTGTTACAATTTCTCATAACTTTCCTTCTATGTCACCCCCTGCACACCAGTGTCAGTAAACTGCCTTGCTTGGGACGATATATATATATATATATATATATATATATTATAACAAAGTTGTGGAACTCGTAGGTTTTTTAAGCTGCTGTTCATGCATTTACTTTTATAAAGAGTGCTCGATACAAACGTAGAGCGTTATATTGTAATAGTTGCTAAAATGGTTTGTAAATTCATAGTATGACTATACAAAAATTTTCGCATTTCGAAGCTCGCCTTGTTTTTTGGTTGCTTCTCATTGGGTGAAGAAGTTAGAATGAAAATTATCTGGTGAAAAAACGGTTTATTTGTGGTGAATATGCGTTTTTTTAGGCGAAAGTGGGGTTGGGAGCTTATTTGGATTCTGTTGGCCTTATTTAAGTCTTAGGGTTAGGTGTTGGGAGAGGTGTTTTAGTTCAGGACAGGTGTCTTGTGTGTTTATGTCTTGGCGTGCAGTGATATTATATCGTGGAAATTAAATATAAACACACAAGACATAGGGCTATGCAGAGACGACGGTCTCATGATAGTACAAAACTCCACACACTTTAAAACAGACAAAATAAGAAAACTTATCCACAGAGAATTTAAAGGCTTAAACCTAAAAGTAATAGTTAACGCAAATTTAAAAGTAGTAAACTTCCCCGATGTCACTAGATTAATTAACAATAATTACCAACCATACATAAAACCCAATGAATACCCACTATACATCCACCCAAAGTCAAACCAACCCCTAGTATAATCAAACATATACCCTCCTTCAGAGAATATAGAATTAGTCAAAGCTCGTCCAGTGAAGAAATATTTAACAAACACAAAAGTCTCTACAACAAGTCCCTAATAAAACCGACGATCAGTATACAAAAAACACAACAATGAAAACATGTGCAATTGTAGAAACCCCAGCAACTGCCCACTACAAAATAAATGTAAAATACACTCAATAATCTATCAATGCAACATAACATCAATGGAAAATCCAACTATAAATAGAGTGTATATCGGCTCAACTAAGACAATTTTAAGCAGCGCTGGTACATGCACTTAACTTCACCCAAAAACAACTTATACCGAAACCAAACATCCCTTTCTACATATTTCAAAACAGAAATCCAAAGTAAAATAGAAAATCCTAGAAAATAAAATAGAACTTGCAACTTATTTGACAACATCTGCCCTTTATGTTTAAGTGAAAAGCTACACATTCTAAAGTACCCCAACAGTAACGAACTATTAAACCGTAGAGAAGAATTAGCAGTATTATGCAAACATCGCAAATATTTCTCGTTAAAATTTAAATCAACAAAAAACACCCCACCCACACGACCCCCCCCAAAATGCAATAGATACACATAACCAACCCTATTAATAAATAGAACAAAAAACTTAGAAACAAAAGACTACAAACCCCACACCACACCAACAATAAGTACAGCTACCTATAAATAGTAGAAAAATTAAAGAAAATATCGACACTGCAAAAAACAAAAAACATATACCCCAATACAAAATAACCAAAATTAAACGATCAAGTGACCAGCCCCAAAACAAATAACACATACCCACACCTAAAACAAATAGCAGCACCTCAAAAACCATAAAAGAATCAACTAGACCATCCAAAAAACACACACTAAACATATTAACTACATCCAGACAAGACAACTAGGAGAAACTATCCTGAACTAAGCCACCTCATCTCAAACACCCAACTCTAAGACTTAAAGGTCAACAGAATCCAAATAAGCCTCGCAACCTCACTTTCACATAAAAAAGCATATTCACCACAAACAAACGGTTTTTTTCACTAGATAATTTTCATTCCAAATTTTTCACCCGAAGAGAGGCAACCAAAATAAAAGGTTAGCTTCGAAACGCGAAAATTTTTGTCTAGTGATACTATGAATTTATAAACCATTGTAACAACTATTACAATACATATATATATATATATATATATATATATATATATATATATGCGTGGTACGAATTTGAAAGCGCTCAATATTAGTCATAGAGCTGACATAATCATTTAGATAGATGTGTGTTTGTGACTTTGGGTTTCACACTCTTGCGACCGTCAGACAGATATATATATATATATATATATATATATATATATATACCTAAATTTGGGGTCAATGTCTCCTTGAGCTGTTTCTCATTGGCTATTTCCCCTTGTTTCTTTCTATATCTCTTGTTTTTCTCTTTGTTTTTTTCTGTGTCCTTCCCTTTCCCCTTTTTTGATTTCTCTTTTGTTTTCATTTCAAAAATAACTTTTATTACCATCATTTCTAACTCCCCGATGAGACTTTCAATGTCGAGACAAAGTGTACAATTTTATCGTAGTTTGTACATGTTCTAAAGTATAATTTATGATAAATATTAATTGCTCTATTTCCATATTGCACAGTCTTAAATTAAAGTTTTAAACGTTGCAAATATTTACTGCATTCCTTATTCATTTGTATATATATATATATATATATATATACTACCGACCATAATTATTAGGCCATCCCAGATTTTAAAATGAAATGATGTATTTCATACTATTTTTAGTATTTACAGCTAAGTGGATCAGATTAAATGAAAATATAATGGTTTTATTTGTTAATTTTAATGTCGAAAGAAATGTACCATTTGCAGTGGATATATAAAAGAATTATGTACGTCTTCTAAAATATAATTTATAATATATATATATATATATATATATATATATATATATATATATATATATATTTGAGGAGAGCGAGAGGAAGACACTGATAGATATCAATAAATATTTATATATTTATTGATATCTATCAATAATGATGATTTAAATTTTTCTAGTAGGTGAATATAAAAATGGTAAATGGTTTTAAATGTTCCAACCACTTTTGGACAGTGCTGTAGCCGTTCTCAAGTGTCATCTATCAGGAATATTCGTTCTTCGTTTGTTGCACTACATGGTAGTTTTTACTGTTAACTTTCTCTCTTTCCCCGTATATATATATATATATATATACTTGATGAGTGAGAGAGGAAGACACTGATAGATATCAGTAAATATTTATATATAAACGCGCAGGTAATAAAATTGATTAACTCATTTTGAAAGAAAATGCCCTGGCGTTAAGGTATCAAACGCTAACTGCATTACCTATTTTTAGCTAAGCGACAGCTTTGATCGCCATTCCATTTATACCACATTTCAAAGCGCATGCGTACAAACGTAATTCACTTCCGTCTGCTTATTCTTAACAGAAACTGCGTATCTTTCCCTGATGTTCTATTCTTTGAATCTTTTATCTTTTCTTGTTAGCAAGTGGTAAATAATTTGTTTATAGACGACACGCATCATTATCGATAGGATGTAGAAGGAAATTGTTTCCCAAATAAATAAATGAATTTAAAGAAATAAACTAAATGAAATCAGACCTGGTTGTGTTACGACTTGTCCTTTTTTCTTTTCTTTTTCTGGTATACCTTTTTTTTTCCCCCATTTCTTGTTATTTTATTTTTTTAGAGTTATCTCCCTTGTCACTTGATTCTTTGATAAAACAATTTAAGCATAAAAAAAGTTCCGAAAGATTCACAGCATTTTTTAAAATCTAAAACGTTTGAATTTCTCGCAACCAAATTATTCACAACAATTTTTTTCTTTTCTTTTCTTCTAAACAAAAGCTTAAGTTCTCTGATTCTTGCTGTTTTTTGTTTGTTTGTTTGTTTTTTTAATTATTTCTGCTCGTTTTTTTTTTTACTGACGTTCAGTGGTTTTCTAGTAGATAAATATACACATTTCAATCTTTGATTTCCAGTGGACATTTCGGATTACTCGTTCATATCAACCAAACAATTTCGCCGAAATATTTCTCATAAATTTAAACGTTTCATGAAATCCTCTGATGACGGACTTTTATTCTGATATTTGTTTACTGTTTTTTCTGAGATTAAGTTAATCTCCGTGGCATACGTCTACTGAGACACATTTGTGCGTGTTCAACACCCACAGTACCGACCTGTGTTTTATAGACAGTATCATTTGTGTCAGGGTTATCTAGCGTTATCAACAGTCTGAACCATGACACAAGGCTCCAGCCCTCTGTAGGATGGCTTTAACTCATAAGGCTTTTTCTTTACGGGACTTGCTTGGTATGGTTGTAGAACTATCGATGACTATCCGTCACAAAGCTTGGGTTTTATGTGCTTACAACAATCGACGGTTTTTCCTCACGACGCTCGAGTGATATGGTTTTACAATCATCCACGTCAATTTCTACCGCCGGAATGTAGGTTTCTTGATAAGCTTACCTCTTTTGTAAATATTGTGAGGTTAAAATTTTTTAAAGATGCTATTCTTATCCCCCACACGGACAAATTGTGCATTGAATACTGCTGCCATATCTGGTCGGGTACTCCTGCTATCCACCTAGGTGTCCTTGACAAAATCCAACAGAGAATCAATAACGTGATAGATCTGACTTGGCAGCTAAGATACATTCGCTTTATCACCGGCACAATGTGGCTTCCCTGTGTCTCTTCTACAAATACTTTCCCGGCTTCTGCTCCGATAAACTTAGGTCACTGGTGCCCCTTATATATAAATTTACTCGAGTCACAAGGTTATCAACTAGGTTCCACACTTTGACTGCGAAAGCAATAAATTGTAGAAACAAATATTACTGCAGCAAGATCTTTTCTCGCACTTCCAGCCTGTGGAATTCCCTTCCATTTACTTACTTTCCCGACAGCTATAATCTCCAAAAATTTGAATGTCATTTCCTTTCTCACTAACCTGCATCCTCTCTCTCATGCTCCTTTCTTCATCCACTCTACTCTCATCAGTATTCTCATCCTTCTCTTACCCACTTCCTGACACCCACATAACCTGTCACTCTTTCTCATGACAGTTCTCCTATGTTACCCTCTGCAAAACTGTGACAGTAAAATGCCTAGCTGGGGTGATATGATTATAAAAAAAACAAGGTAGATAGATATGGAAAAACGGTGATAGATACATAGATAGATAGATAGTCAGTATTCTCATCCTTCTCTCGCCCACTTCCTGACACTCCCTATAACCTGTCACTCTTTCTCATAACTTTCCTGCTATGTAACCCCCTGCAAAACAGTGGCTGTAAAATGCCTTGCTTGGGGCGATATGATGATAAAAAAAAGTAGATAGATATGGAAAGAACGTGATAGATAGATAGATAGATAGATAGATGTCAGTATTCTCATCCTTTCTTTATCCACTTCCTGACACCCCCTATACCCTGTCACTCTTTCTCATAACGTTCCTCCTATGTAACCCCCTGCAAAGCAGTGGCAGTAAAATACCTTACATAGGGTGATTTGACTATAAAAAACAATAGATAGATATAAAAAGTCCAAGATAGATAGATAGATAGATAGATAGTCAGTATACTCATCCTTTCTCACCCACTTCTTGACATCCCTTATTACCTGTCACAACCTGTCATAAGTCTCATAACCTTCCTCCTATATAAACCCCTGCATAACAGTGGCAGTAAAATGCCTTGCTTGGGGCAATATGATTAAAAGAAAATCTATACTATTATTATGTGGGTAAAAAGTGAGGGATCAATTCTACATTACAATCTATATATAAACTGATCCCTCCTTTTATGGCCACGGTAATCCTTCTGTTACCCACTTCCTGACATCCTGCATAACATGTCACTTTTTCTCATAGCTTTCCTCCTATGTAACCCCTGTCAACACAGTGGCAGTAAAATGCCTTGCTTATGGCGATATGATTATAAAAAAAATTTGACAACTTGTTAGGGCTTCATAGACACTTTGATGATTTATTGTTATTTAAATAAGAATGGTAAGCAAGAATGTGCTGTTTTAATTATTCGGACTATTGTTTTCATCTTTGTTGCCGTTTCGTGCGTTGTACGCTTCGGCCTTCTTCAGGTGATAGGAATTTCGAACCGAAGCCTTTATTACAATCACTGAGGTATATGATGTCCATTCCTTGCCTAGAGTCACTTTTTGGGGTCATGAGTTATCTATCCTGTAAGTTAATTATTCACTACTGCTGTAGCCTGATATTGAACTCACAACGCTTTGGGTCACAGGATCTAACCAACTTGTGTATCCACTGAGTTGTTTTTGGGACTTATAAACATGTTGTTCAGTAACCCAGAGTTCATATCGCAATTTTTTTATGTTAATGGATTTCGCTAGTATTTTTAATCTTAATGGTTTTCTCTACAAGAAGTATAGACAATTAGATTGATCTATTCGTAAACGTCGTACAAATGGCAACAAAGATGAGGACAATAGTCCGAATAATGTAAATAGTGTAAATTCTACCTCATCTCAGTAATGTAGATAAATAGAATGATTTATTATTAAACGTCGTACAAATGGCAGCAAAGATGAGGACAATAGTCCAAATAATGTAAATACTGTAAATACTACTTCATCTCAGAAATATAGACAAATAGAATGATCTATGATTAAACGTCGTACAAATGGCAACAAAGATGGAGACAATAGTCTGAATACTGTAAATACTGTAAATACTACCTCATCTCGGAAATATAGACAAATAGAATGATTTTATATAAACGTCGTATAAATGGCAACAAAGATGAGGACAATAGTCCAAATAATGTAAATAATGTAAATACTACCTCATCTCAGTAATGTAGATAAATAGAAGATCTATTATTAAACGTCGTACAAATGGCAACAAAGATAAGGACAATAGTCCGAATAACGTAAATACTACCTCATCCGAGATATGTAGACGATATGGGAACTAGTTTGAATAATATAGAGATTTCTATATATTATGTTGGCTATCGTAAAAATGGTAGGTAAGAATGTGTTGCTAATTTGTAAGGAATACTATGTAATGTTTAGCGAAGTTTAAAACGACCCTAACCCTACCCACCGCTTTTGAACTTCTGCCACATTTTCGTATTATTCCAAATAACTATCTCTTTCTACTATTTTACCCCAACTTTACGAGTTTAAACACTGTATTAGGTTCCTATCAAGGTCTCATCATTTTACTGTTGAAAATGTCAAATATAACTGTAAACTTTATGCTAACAGTTTCTTTTATATTGTTCAACTCTTTACTGGCTTTGTGCTTTCAGTCAACTTTTCTCTTCAAAAGTTTAAGTGCAATGTCAATCGTTATTTTCTGTGATATAAATCTTGCTCTTTCATTGTGTTCTCTCCTTAATATTTTTTTTTCAATTCCCATCTTATACCCACTTAACTACAGCCAACTATCGCCCGATTCACAATTCCACCCACGTCTATTGAACAGGTGAAGAGGCTCATCCCTTGTTCCCTGTTTAGGATACGGTTTCCGGTTTTCTCTTTTCCAATCTTTTCACTTTTCTTTTTTTCTTTTTTTTCAATTGGAATAGATAGCCAAAACTATCGCCCGGTTCACACTCCACACTCGTCTATTGAACAGGTGAATAGGCTCATCCCTTGTTTCCTGTTTAGGATGCGGGTTCCGGTCTTCTCTTTTCCAATCTTTTCACTCTTTTCATTTTTATTTTTTTCAATTGGAGTAGATAGACTAAACTATCGCCCGGTTCACACTCCACCCACGTCTATTGAGCAGGTGAAGAGGCTCATCACTTGTTTCCTGGTTAGGATGTGGTTTCCAGTTTTTCTCTTTTCGAATCTTTTCACTCATTCTTATTTTATTTTATTTTTTCAATTGGAGTAGATAGACTTAACTATCGCCCGGTCCACACTCCACCCACGTCTATTGAACAGGTGAATAGGCTCATCCCTTGTTTCCTGGTTAGGATGTGTTTTCCGGCTTTCTTTTTTCCAATCTTTTTACTCTTACGTAGCCCCCCGCGCATCAGTGGCGTTACCGCCTTGCTTGGGGTGATATGATTAAAAATAAATAAATAAATAAATAAAAATTACCACATCACTCCGTATATCTTGTTCTTTTCCTTTCTCTCTACCTTCGCAACTGTCTTCACTCCTGTGTTCCTATCCTTCTCTTGCACTTTCTCTTTTACCCCCTGTCGCTGGTTGGTCTTACTCTTCACTCGCCTCCTGCCTAAAACCTTAACTCTCTTATGTAACTCCAGCCCTTTCTACATCTCCCCGTGTATCTTGTTATTTTCCTTTCTCTCTACCTTCGCAAATGTATTCACTCCTGTGTTCATATCCTTCTCTTGTTCTTTCTCTTTCGCCCCCTGTAGCTGGTTCGTCTTACTCTTCACTCGCCTCCTGCCTAAAACCTTAACTCTCTTATGTAACTCCAGCCCTTTCTACATCTCCCCGTGTATCTTGTTATTTTCCTTTCTCTCTACCTTCGCAAATGTATTCACTCCTGTGTTCACATCCTTCTCTTGCTCTTTCTCTTTCACCCCCTGCAGCTGGTTCGTCTTACTCTTCACTCGCCTCCTGCCTAAAACCTTAAATCTCTTATGCAACTCAAGCCCTTTCTACATCTCCCCGTGTATCGTGTACTTTTCCTTTCTCTCTACCTTCGCAAATGTATTCACTCCTGTGTTCACATCCTTCTCTTGCTCTTTCTCTTTCACCCACTGTAGCTGGTTCGTCTTACTCTTAACTTGCCTCCTGCCTAAAACCTTCTCTCTTATGTAACCCTCATGCACATCAGTGGCTGTACTGCCATGCTTGGAGTGAAATGATAAAAAAAGAATCATTCATTAATCTTGTAATTCTTTTGTGGCTTTGTTACCTTGCTTGGGGTGAAACCTTTACGAAAAACAAGCACATTCGGTAATTCCTTTGCTGAATTTTTTTGTTTCTTTTGACTTCATTATGTCCTGTGAGTGTTTAATTCGCCGAACACTTTTTCTTTATTATGTATTTTATACATTTTTATGTTATCTATATATCTAGATCTCATTTACATTTTTTCGAAGACTTGTTTGTTGCTCATTTGTTTAGTTCATTACATTTCTAGCACCCTCCTGTATAACCCCATTTCTATAGCCTATTTTTTTTTTGTACTCCGTGAGGAGATTGTTCAATATTCTCTGGCAAAAAGGCTGTGACCGATATTAGAAAATTGTTCACCGCTTCTTTATCTTACTTTTCTCTTTGTTTGTTAAAAAGAATTTTCCTGTTTCGTAATATTAATTTTTCGAAAGGCATTTTTCGGTACCCCAATATACCTCCGTGTTTCACTGTCGCGCTTTATGTCCTCTGTATTTTAATTGTTGAACTTGACATCATGAAATAATAATAATAATGTTAATGGACACGTTGTGTGGAGTCTAACAGAACGACAAATCGGGGTACCGAGTTCGAATTCAAGTTGAATTCCTTGCATTCACTTACACAAAAATATCCTTGGAAAGGCATTAATCCGTTTCTTCCCTCCAGTTATGGGTAAAATAATAGGACTGATTGGATTCTACAGCCTTGGCTAGCAAACAGTCTACCGCAGAAAGCAATGGCAAACTACTGCGGGATAATCTTCTGCCCAGTCAGTCGTGTCTCTTTCGAAACATGATCACCCAAAGCGTGTATCACGTATGGCACTTTACTGACTGAATGTATGTTCTTCTCCTACTTCAATGTCGTCCTGATGTTTATTCTTTCTTTATTTCATTATTTCATTCTTTCTTTCTTCTTTTCTCCTTCATAATCTTCTTCTTCTTCTTGTACCCCTCCTTATTTCTTGTTGTGGTGCAGTGGATATCGACTCGGAACAACAAATCGGGGTACCGAGTTCTAATTCCAGTTGAATTCCTTGCATTAACTTACACACAAATGCACTTGAAGAAAGGTATTAATCCGTCTCTTCCCTTCAGTTATGGGTTAAATAATAGGACAGATTGGGTTCTAAAGCCTTGGCTGGAACCACTCTAACGCAGAAAGCAATGGCAACCTACTGTGGGATAATCTTCTGCCCAGTCAGTCGTGTCTCTTTCGAAACATGATCACCCAAAGCGTGTATCACGTATGGCACTTAACTGACTGACCGTGTGTAGTCTACAGAAATATTGCTTCATCGTCTGTTTTTTTAATTCGTAATCCTTCTTCTATGAGCCGTGTTCTTTCAGGACTTAGACGATCATCTCTTTCCACAATTTCCTGGCGTTTGTAGATCTTAATTGTTTTTTGTATATTTTTAACCTCTTCTAAACGATTCCCCGCCACTCATTTACTCAGTATACAATCTCACTAGCCTTTTTCTGATTTCTAACAATTTATTTTCTGTTTCCTATTACTTTCCTTAGCTTTTGGAAGATTTCGGTATCCCAATGCGCCTTCGAAGTTCTGTGTCGCAAATTACACTATTCATTTTATGGTACGAATTATTTTCATTATTCTAAACATTGTTCAAACAAATGTTTATGTCTGAGCCGTTGAAATATATTGTTTATGTTATTCCGTACATCATCGAAGCAAATAGTTGTATAGGCTTATAAAGTCTTTTCTGCCTTATGTAAGCGAAGAATTCGTATTCGGTGGCATATTTTGCCACTATTGTCTCCAAAACTATTGTTTATCAAAGACATTTCCGATCGTATATTTTAATATTTCATGATTTCCGTTTTTTTTTCTTTTTCTTTCTTTCTTTCTTTTATTTCATTCATTTCTATATTATTCTTTCTTTTTTTTATTTTCTTACTTTCATTCACTCATTTCTTTTATGTTTGTTTGTTTGCTTTCACTACTTCTTTTATTCTTTCTTTTCTTTCTTTTGTCCTTTTCCTTTGTTTTCTTTCTTTCTTTCTTTCTTTCTTTCTTTCTTTCCGAGCTTTATCTCTTTCCTTCCATTCTTTCTTTTTCCTTTCTTTTCTTTCTTTCATTCTCTCTTTTCTTTTGTTTGTTTGTTTCTTTCTTTCTGCACTTTTCTTTCTTTCACTCTTTCTTTCACTCTTTCTTTCATTTTTTCTTTCTTTTCTTTTTCATTTATTCTTTCTTTCTTTCTTTCTTTCTTTCTTTCTTTCCGAGTTTTATCTCTTTTTCTCATTTTTACTTCTTTTTCGCTATTTTCCATTCTTTCTCTTTTGTCTTTTCTTTCTTTCATTTTCTCTTTTCATTTGTTTGTTTGTTTGTTTGTTTCTTTGTTTCTTTGTGTGTTTTCACTATGTCATACTTTCGTTTCTTTTTCTCTTTCTCTTTTGTTTTATACCTTCTTTATTAATTTCTATTCCTTTCTTTCTTTCTTTCTTTCTTTCTTTCTTTCCGAGCTTTATCTAATTCTTTCTTTTTTCGTTCTTTTTCGCTTTTTTTTATTCGTACTTTTTGCTTTTTTCGTTCTTTATTTTTCTTTAGTTGTTTCTTTCATTGCTAGTAGTCTTTCTTTCTGTACTTCAATTTCCTTCTTTTCTCTCTTCAATTTCCTTCTTTTCTTTCTTTCTTTTTCTTTTTCTTTCTTTTTTTTTTTTCCTTGGATTTACTTTTTCCTTACTGTCTCTGTTTCTTTTGTTACTCTTCTTTCTTATTTTAATTTCTCTCGATTTAACTTTTCTCGTTTTTTTTCTTTCTCCCTTAATTTATTTTCTTATCATTTAAAGAACTTTTATTTTTCGTCCAGATATTTGTTTCTTTTATATTTCCTCAAAATTAAATGTTGATGTTTTCTTCTCTTTCCTTCATAGCAATAACTTAATGCATTCTTCAAGTCTCACCCTCTTTTATAGCTTTATTTTTTATTCTATCATTTATGTAAATCATTTCATACATAACTCACGATAATTTCATCTTTCTTTCTTGCTTTCATTCTTTCATTCATTCATTCTTTCTTCTCTTCTTTCTTTCATTCGTTCGTTCTTCCCTTATTTAATTCTTTATTTCTTTCGTCATTTTTCATTCAGTCTTTCTAGCTTTTGTTCCTTCTTTCTTTCTTTCCTTCCTTCTTTCTTTCATTCTTTCTTTCTTTTTCTTTCATCCATCCATCCTTTCTTTCTTTCTTTCTTTCTTAACTTCTGTTTTTCATTCGTTCGTTCTTCCCTTATTTATTTAATTCCTTATTTCTTTCGTCATTTTTATTTCAGTCTTTCTAACTTTTGTTCTTTCTTTCCTTCCTTCTTTCTTTCTTTTTCTTTCATACATCCATCCTTTCTTTCTTTCTTTCTTTCTTTCTTCCCTTATTTATTTAATTCCTTATTTCTTTCATTTTTCTTTCAGTCTTTCTAGCTTTTGTTCTTTCTTTCTTTCTTTCTTTCTTCCATCCATCCATCCATCCATTCTTTCTTTCTTTTTTCTTTCTTCCTTTCTTTCTTTCTTTGTTTCTTTCTTTCTTCCCTTATTTATTTAATTCCTTATTTCTTTCGTCATTTTTCTTTCAGACTTTCTAGCTTTTGTTCTTTCTTTCTTTCCTTCCTTTTTTCTTTCATTCTTTCTTTCTTTTTCTTTCATCCATCCATCCATCCTTTCTTTCTTTCTTTCTTTCTTTCTTTCATTCTTCCTTTCTTTCTTTCTTCCCTTATTTATTTAATTCCTTATTTCTTTCGTCATTTTTTCTTGCAGACTTTCTAGGTTTTGTTCTTTCTTTCTTTCCTTCCTTCTTTCTTTCATTCTTTCTTTCTTTTTCTTTCATCCATCCATCCATCCTTTTTCTTTCTTTCTTTCTTTCTTTCTTTCTTTCTTTCTTTCTTTCTTTCCCTCCACAATATTACATTTAAGGAATTAGTTCCCTAAATCTTTTATTTTTAAAATTTAATTCTGAATTTTACTTATTAATTTTAATTTAATTCAATTTTATTTTATTTTATTTATTTAAATGTTTTAAATTTTAATTTTTTTATACATGTAATATTTGAATATGACTATTTTTAATAGTATTCCTGGATTTACTAACCTGCGTTTAAGTTTGTATAATTCGTTCAATATAACCTACTTTTCTATCTCCATATATGTTTTTGTTATCCATTATTTTGTGCGGTTCTTCACCCGGAATCCACAACAAATTAGCGACGAAAATTCGTACACAAGTCGCCACAACAAATTACCGACCAAGACTCGAACTCACGTATACCACACAAAAACAGAACTCACACAGAACAACGTAAAAGAGATAGAATGAAAAAAAACTGTCAAAAAGAAATTGAAAGTCAATATTTTTCCCCTTCAACAAAAAAATTCTCCCAAAAAAAGAAAAAACAAAAATAAACTCTATGCATTGGTTTAATTTCAAAACAACAAATTTCCGCTTGTTATCCTCATTGTTGTCGGATCTCCCGTTTTTATATGATAATGCACTCGACTGAAGGATACATATTCTCCTGCCATAGTGAGATACGTCAGCTGCCATAGAGTTATAGAGAGATCCGTCAGAGTTATCGCAGAGTACCAGAACTGATACGTAATTTACCGAGAGATACCGAAGTTACCCAGAAACTACCGCTTCAGAAGTCAGACTAGCTCTTATCTCCACTCAGCTAGAATAGAATACACGGATATACAATTTTAACGAATTCACTTCAAGACTTGTATATACTAATATCTTACTAATAGTATACATGTATTTACTAATCTGCGTTTTAGTTTGTATATGACGTTCAATATAAGCTACTTTTCTATCTCAAATATCTGTTTTGTTGTCCATTATTTTGTGCGGTTCTTCACCCGGAATCCACAACAAATTAGCGACGAAAATTCGTACACAAGTCGCCACAACAAATTGGCGACGAAGACTCGAACTCACGTATACCACACAAAAACAGAACTCACACAGAACAACGTAAAAACAATAATGTCACACAGGTTGACCACAAACAATTTGGCGACAGTATCGCAGATGATCTGCTGGCATTACTACTTTGAAACGAAAAGAGATAGAATCAAAAAAACTGTCAAAAAGAAATTGAAAGTCAATATTTTCCCCTTCAACAAAAAAATTCTTTCAAATAAAAAAAATAAAAAAAATTACGAGATTTATTTACAGAAAAAAAGCTCGTCTGCCACAGAAAACGATGTCGCGATGGAAGAAATTTTTGAAGCCGTTGAGAATCATAAAAATCAAACGGAAAAAGAATATTAACTCCTCCAAAGAAAGAAGCTAGCGATTGGAGTGTTATGGGATCTCCCCTTTGTATATGATAATGTACTCGACTGAGTGTACATATACTGCTGCCATAGAGAGAACAGTAGTCTCAGTTGGCATTTGCCTCTGATACTATGACACTGTCAGCACTCTGCCTTCGGGTAGAGGGCGCTCTCTGCTTTCGGGCAGTCGTGGTTCCGCTGAAAGGTAGAATCACGACTGGGGAAAGATAGACAGATATTTTTGGTCTGGCTATATGGCCGAGAAAACCCACATTAAAAAGACCTTGTGTCACATCTCGCCTTACGCGGGAAGGAGAGTAAATACCGTTACAGTTTGCAGTTGCTTTTGCTACTATCGACACTGTCATCCCTTTACCTTCGGGCGGAGAGCGCTCTCTGCTTTTGAGCAGAGGGCACTAACCAGGTCGTGATTCCGCCGAAGGGTAGAATCATGACTGGGGAAAGATAGACAGATATATTTGGCTGGGCTATATGGCACGGAAGACCCACATTAAAAAGACCTTTTTTCACATTTCTCCTTAAGTGGGAAGGTGACTTAATACCGTTGCTGTTGCAGTTGCAGTTGGGAGTGGAGAGTAATCGTAGAGACATCGTTACAATTATCGAAGAGTTCCGACAGGTACAGAAGTTACCCAGAGGCAGACTAACCCTGAACTTCACTCAGCTAGAATAATCTACACGGTTATACTATTTCCACGACTTCGTTACAAGACATGTGTATATTTATTTTCTTACTAATATTATTCCTGGATTTAATTCTACTCCTGCAGCTTCCTCTTGACAATTCTACTCCTGCAGCTTCCTCTCTCGCACTTCCCGCCTGTGGAACTCGCTCCCGTATTCTTGCTTTCCTGACTCGCTCCCGTATTCTTGCTTTCCTGACCTCCAGAAATTTAAAAGCAAAGTTAATACTCACCTACTAACCACCGGACTCTAGCTCTCTCCCCTCGCCTGTATAATCTTCACGTTCTCTCCGCCCATGTATCTGTCATTGCACCTGCTTTCTCAGCTTTCTATTGTTCCTTTCTAACTAGCTTGTACTCCTCACTCTTTTCTAATTAATCTTTCTACATTTATGTAACCCCCTGCACATCAGTGGCGTTTCTGCCTTGCTCGGGGTGAAATGATTAAAAAAAAAAAAAAAAAATTTACTAAACTGCGTTCAAGTTTGTATATTACGTTCAATATAACCTACTTTTCTATCCCCATATCTGTTTTGTTGTTCATTATTTTGTGCGGTTCCTCACCATGAATCCACAACAGAATTTGACCTTTACATAAACTAGGTTTTTAAAATTTGGCGAAGCAGTAACCTTTTCCCTCCTACCCACCACCACTAACCAAATAGTCAAGTTGCACGCCTCCCACCACTATAAGAGAAATTACTATTAAGACTCTAGTAGCTTAACCCTATAAGGCCAACATTCTCCACGCCTTCCTTTACTAACCCCTGCTTCCGGCAATAGAATTTTTTCTCATTCTTTGATTAAACGGGGTTCACAATGCATGTCTTAAACTGATATCTTCAAAATAGCTATTCTCCCTCTAAATATTATTTGAATATATATATATATATATATATATATATATATATATATATATATATAATAATGGATTCTCCCGTCGCGTTCAACGTATGAGGGTCCAACCTTTTTCCAGCAAGACAACCACACAGAGATTTGTTTATAGTGGTGAAGGCATTGTGTAGTACCATCCACACTTCTTGGAACTGCTGATAACAAACAATTGGTGCAGATGACTGCCACAGATCGCACGATCAGCAGACCTCAATTATTTAACCCATAATTGGAGGGAACGAACGGATTAATACCTTTCCCAAGGGTACCAGTGCGCAAGTGAATGCAGCGTGCTCGACTGAAATTGGAACTCGGCTCACTGATTTCCCCCTCCAAGCCGACATCCACCGCACCCCAACGCACATCCGTGAATGCTAACAGCACCTGGTATTCCCAAGTGGTCACCCACCTAAGTACTGACCAGGCTCAACGTTGCTTAACATATATATATATATATATATATATATATATATATATATATATATATGTAGTGTGTGTTTGTGTGTATCTATATTTGGGCAGCATATTTTCATTAATGCAAGTTTCATTAAATAATATAGACAAGTTTTGTCTTTTTATGTAATTTTTTGCATATTCTCTGATAAGCTTAATAGCATTATCGTTAAATGCAAAAAAGAAAATTACAATATTGATACATAATGTTTTTTAATAATACAATCTAAGCTTTCGGCTTATTATATTAAATAAAAATCTTCAGAAATATACTTAAATGTCTATAATTAATAACAGAAGCCATTAGTTTATTCCAATGTCTTCCCATACTTTATATTTCTTGTTTTCACTCTCGCTTGGTCACGTGTGGCGTCACAAACTGTGATGCGACATTCACTTCCAGCGTCTTAAATGTACGAGTTTGTTGTTGCTTGGAAATCTTCCATGTAAATAAAAACTGTTTGTCATTATGGCTTGTCCGTGTTTATAATATATAATGTAATTTGACATCTTTGAAAATGGCTTATGTAAGCCGAAAGCTTAGATTGGATGATTTAAAAAATTATATATGAATATTGTAATTTTCTTTCTTCATTTAATGATAATGCTATTAAGCTTATCAGAGAATATGAAAAAAAATGACATAACTAAGGCAGACAAAACTTTTCTATATTACTTAATGAAACATGCATTAATATATATATATATATATATGATTTTTTTTAATAAGATATGTACACATTGTCGCGGGGAATGTGTAACTTTGTTTCTTTTTAATGTTCCACTATCAGATTTTCTGAGTTTTATATTCGTTGAGTGAATATGTAAATGATCCATATCCATGAGGAATTCGAAATTTTTTCCCTTGATGTCTCGTTCAAACGGCAATAGAATACAATACTTTCAAACCGTTGTCTTATCAAAGACATTTTCAAAGCCGGACAGAGGAGACACACCGTAAAAAGAGGATAAAATTAATAGCACATAGAGATAAAGATTCCCTCTGTTTTGTCTGGACGCTTCCAGCAACTTTGAAGAAAGAAGAATAAAAGAACATTTTATGCCTTTTATAGTCAGAAGGCAATTCTTTAACGTCATGTTTTTTTTTGTATTTTAGTATTTATTCTCTCGTGATAACACACGCACGCACACACACACACACACACACTCACACAAATACACACACCCGCACACGCGCGCGCACACACACACACACACACACACACACATATATATATATTGTGTGTATTTTGGCAGCATTTTTTCATTAATGCAGGTTTCATTGAATAATATAGACAAGTTTTGTCTATTAATTTTGTGTAGGATCCGTTCATACCGTCTGATATACTTGATGGTGATATCGTTGAAAGACAACAAAAAATCACAGTAATTGTTGATTTTTTTTATCGGGTCTAAGCTTTCGGCTCACATAACCACAACGCCACTATTTTGTCACTGTCTTCGGCCATCCGCCACGGTAGGGATGGACTTATATTTTCAATTTAATTCTCTTTATAATTAATAACTTAAATGTTCTATGTTTACTGCGTGTAAATATTTACTCTTTGATAATGGCTTATGTGAGCCGAAAGCTTAGACCCGATAAAAAAATCAACAATTTCTGTGACTTTTTTGTTGTCTTTCAACGATATCACCATCAAGTATATCAGACGGTATGAACGGATCCTGCACAAAATTAATAGAAAAAACTTGTCTATATTATTCAATGAAACCTGCATTAATATATATATATATATATATATATATATAATGATAAGTTATGGTATATACACTTGCGCAAACGTTGTCAGTATAAAACTGAAAACTGATGTCACTGATCTCCTTCATGATCGAATGTAATCTTCCGGCCAGGTGTCTGAAAACCTCATTGAAGTATAAACGATACTCTCGCTATGCGGTGTTTATCTCTGTGTCATATATATATATATATATATATATATATATATATATTAGAAAATCAAAAAGTATTGGTGTAACCAACGGACAATTACCCGAAACCAAAAATCCTATCCACATATAGTCCTGAATAAAAACGACAACACGTCAAAGAAGTAAGTGTAAAATAGTATAAAAGCAAACTTACTTATTCAGTAAAGAAAATTGTTCACAGCCAATGTTAAATCCTATGAAAGGATTTCTCTCGTTATAACTCTAGTTTCATCTGCACAGTAACTTTATAAGACATGAACAGAAGTATATATAGATCTAAATTTATTTATACATGGGACTTTGTCTGCGTGTGTGTGTCTGTGTGTGTGTCCGTGACCTATAGACTCCTAAACGACTGAACCGATTTTCTTGAAAATTTACACAATTGTACTATAAACGTCTGCGAGAGTTCTTAGTTAGGTTTTGTGTCGAGGTACCCCAGATAAATATCAAAAATCGATAATCGAAAAAATCGGATTATAGAAGGAGTGGTACGATTTTAATCAAATTTGATACGCTCATAGAAAAAGACATAAGAAATGGTATTCAGAAGATTCAAGGTTGCAGTCCTTACAACAGTGCAGAAAATCGATAATATATATATATATATATATATATATATATATATATATATATATATATATAAGACAAGATGCTTGTGTGTGTGTCTGTTTATCTGCCTGTATGTCTGTATTTTTTTTTCAGCAATTTTATTTTAATTTTTGCTTCAGGTTTGGCTCTAAGTTGCTATAATTGTTGTTATTAGTCTCAGCCATGATACCATTTACTCAGAGGACTCATTTAATCTTCAAAATTCAGTTTACGACGAAGAAAACTTATTTGATATCGATAGCAGGAAATCAAAGTTTGACTTACATCCATTCATTTTTCTTTCAGTCTACGGTTTCGCTTTAACTGGAAACAACTATTGCTTTTTACTCTTTTGTGTCAACGTCCAAAGAGTCTGAGCTCCAATACCATGGATTAGTTTTAAAGCTTTCATTATACCCGAGCAACGCCGGGCTATACTGATAGTATATATATATATATATATATATATATATATATATATATATAAATGTCTGAGTGAATAAGGAACGAGGAAAAATTTACAACATCAAAAACATTAAATTAAGCCAGTGCCCGATATATAATATAAAGCTGTGAATATTTATTATAAATTATATTTTAGAAAACGTACAAATTTTTTTCTATAGATATCCACTATAAATTGTACATTATGTTTCGACATTAAACTTACAATGTCTCATAAAGTAGTGTGGAAAGGAATGGAAGATCTCTTTTCTTATTTCACCTCCTTACTCACCCCCTCTAATAAACCCAAAGAATAAAGACTAGCCAGGCGGCCATAAAAAATATACACCATTTTCTAATATCAACTCTATCTCATACCTACCAAACTTTCTTGATAATTCTAACGGACAATTTACAAGACTTACTCCCTTATTGCTAACCCCCACCAACATCCCACACACAACTTACCAAATATAAGAAAAGAGGCCTTCCATTCCTTTCCACATTACCTGATGAAATATTGTAATCCAATGCCGAAACAAAATGTACAATTTTTAGTGGATATCTATATAAGAAATTTGTACATGTTCTAAAATATATATATATATATATATATATAGGGAAGTTATGTATGGAATCATATTCCGTATCTAAAAAAATGTAGAGAGGAACCTTAGGAATAAAGAGAAAATAATCGTTTTTGCTTCGATAAACTTCTTCAGTGGACGAAACGCGTCGGCTAAAACAAAATAGAGATTACCTTTCGAATTTTTCTTATATATATATATATATATATATATATATATATACACACACACACACCTATATATATATATATATATATATATATATATATATATATTAATGTGCAAAAGTATTAGGACAGGAATTGCTTTATCTTTTATGAGACATCAAAATAAAGTTTAAAATCACCCCTGTCTTAACACTTTTGCACACTACAGGTAGTGTGCAAAAGTATTAAGACTTGGGTGATTTTTCTAAAAAGAACTCACTGAAAATCAAATACAGGGTGAAAAGTCAAACCTTTGGAAGAATTATTTAAATAAACAGGAAGAGAAAGGAAAGCTTCCGAATATGAATTGGCCCCCACAAATCCCTGATCTCATTCCTACTGAACATCTATGGGATATTTTGGGAACAAATACAAGCTGCTTGGCAGAAGATGCCATTAGATACATTGAAGAAGCTTGTGAGGTCAATGCCTGTCAGAATGATGGCTGTGTTAATATAATAGCAAAAGGCTATACTAAACATCAAATTTATTTTTTAACAAGAATTTTTTCTTGTCAAAGCAAAAGCATTTGTTGAGTAAATCAAATAAAAATACTTTAATTAAATTGTTTATTTTCTGTCAATATGCCTCATAAAAGATAAAATAATTCTTTTCTTAATACTTTTGCTCAGTACTATATATATATATATATATATATATATATATATATATATATATATATTAAGTGCGATTGGTAAATTGTCGTAATTATTTTATTAATTCAAAACAAATGGCTATTGTAGTAAATATTAAATTTATTTCGTAACAAGCATTTTTTCTTGTTAAAGCATTTGTTGAGTTAACCAAATAAAACTACTTTAATGAAATTGTTTATTTTATATCTGCGGGTTTAATGACGAAAAGATGGGGTTTTAAACTATTCTTTTAATTTTCTGTTATAGTGACATGGTTGATTTAATCAGATTGTGAAGAAAGATTTTTATTTAAAAAAACTGAAGATGTTTTCTAGTTTTGTATTCAAAATGTATTGTTTGGTAATATTTTTCTTTCAATATGTCTATATATTTCTATAAAATCTATTATATGTTTTCGTAGTGTTTTGACCCCAGTTTGGAGATAAACTATTTGCCCATAGCTGGGGCACTAACAGGTGGTACGACTATGGGTCAGAGTAGACCTGAGAACAGCAGCACTTCAGTGGTGGTTCCATGCTCCTCATAACCTCCCAATTAGAGGCCTTGCTGCCGGATACAGTTTACGGTCATATCCAGGACCACAGACAGAGATTTGAAGGAAGACAAATATCGTTCTTCAGAACAATGTTGAGTTTATCGTGGACTGAACATATGAAGAACAATGAAGTTTTAAGAAAAACGAAAACAAAAAGAAGATTTATACGTAACCGAGAGAGCTAAACAGTTGAGATTTCTGGAGCATTTGTAAGAATTATTTTCCTGTATTTCAACTGAAAGGCAATTATTTTAAATATTTTATTGAAAAATATTTGCACGGTTGAATTTTGACTTAATTATAAGTTTTTGTCGCTATTGATTAAGCGAATTTTTGGATTTGTATTATATGAACGCTTAATCCTGACGGTTCCAGGATTTATTTCAAAAGTTCCTTATTTGGAATATGGGCGTTCTTTTTCTCTGAGGTACAAATTTAAAAATGTCAGTGGGGTTGAACGCTTCCTTGGACATATGTACTAATTTCAAAATTTGTCGCAATGAGGAAAAATTAGCGTCTGCTAATTTTTTGTAAACGTCAGCTTGACAAAATATTTTTCAGGAAGCATCTGCACGTTAAAAGCTACGGACGTGTCAGATCTTCTCCGATTTCTTTTTGGATATGGTCAAAAGAAATTGTTATTTTCTAGGATGCGAAAATATATATTTTCGCAACCTAATATATTGTTTATAACTTTGTAAACAGTGATAGAATTGTATTGTAAATCGCTATAGACATATTTACAAATGCCCTCTATATTCATTTATATATATTAACTGTGTTAATATGTAATTTATTTCAAGTTTATATTATAGTTTTCATAACTTGAATGTAAATGGCTCTTTTGACTTTTCGCCTATGATATAAAAGTCACTTATACATTTAATATAATAAGGTGAATTTATTATGCGTATTTAATTTACGTATATATTATCTGAGAAAAACATCGGTAAAGCTTTTTCTATGTGTAAAATCTTTAATATATTATAGCTCAAAATTTAATATTGAGCTTTTATTAATATTTTCTTTTTTTATATGTAAAAGGCAATGTAATTTGGTTTCCTTTTTGTGTATTTTACGGAAAATTTTATTAACTGTTTGTAACATTTCAGTAAGTCTTCCTTTTACACTTATTGTAAAATTTATTTTTCATTAACATTTTGTAAAAATCTGATACAACGTTTATCAAAGTAGCTTAAAGGAAATTTTTAAGCAGTCTCCATTTGTATGCTTATTGTTCTTTTTAACATTAATAAAGATTGCTTTTGGATTGGTCTCACGGAATTTATAATTCTTACTTCAGATAACAGTAACAGTATTTCCTAAAACGCATGAGAAATTTTATATTAATTAATTTTTCTTATATTTCTGCTGATATAATTTTTTTTTATTATGAATAAAAAGAAATTTATATTAATTTCTTACGCATTTTTAGAAAAAAGAAGGCTTCAGGAGATTTGATATACCTAAGTCGTATTCACTGCAATACAGATAATAAAACATCACAAAACGGACCTAACGAATACGTGTATACTGTTGGTAGAACAGGATTTAAAGTAGATATAAAAAGATCTTACTAAGAGTTACAGTTTCAGAAATTCGTGGAGCGCAATGATTTTTATATGTGGTCAGCTACGCCCTATTTTTTTTAATCTCCCCTCGTGTTACGGCCTTGAGATGTTCTTGTAGCCTGACCCTAAGGGGACTGGCTGCTTCTCCTTTATATTTCTTTCCACAGCTACATGGAATGGCGTACACACAATCCTTAGTCATGTCCTCCTCTTTTGGGTGTCTTACGCAGGAAAAGTACCTGCGAAGTGTAGAAACACTTCTGAAGAGCGTCCTGATGTTATATGAACCACAGACCCTTTGACCACATATGGACGGAGGAACGGGATCACCGCCTCCTATGGGATGAAGTTCAAATAATAGATAGCACATATGTTAGTCTTCAACAATTTCCTAAATCAACTAAGCATAGAGATGAATACAATATGACAACCAATAATACGAAGTGTCAGTGAAAATCATTAAAATTGCAACATGAGATCTAGAGAATTAGATAGATAGATAGATAGATAGATAGATAGAGAGATAGAGAGATAGATAGATAGAGAGATAGATATGAATAGACTAAGATAGATAGATAGATAGTTAGATAGATAGATAGATAGAGAGATAGATAGACAGATAGATAGATAGATAGATAGATAGATAGAGAGATAGATAGATAGATAGATAGATAGATAGATATGAATAGACTAAGATAGATAGATAGATAGATAGATAGAGAGATAGATAGATAGATAGATAGATAGATAGATAGATAGATAGATAGATAGATAGATAGAAGAGCTAACAAATAGAATCAGAGAGAGAGAGAGAGAAAGAGAAGAGAAAATGAAAAGAATTCCAGAGAGATAACAAAGAGAATTAGATAGATAGATAGATAGATAGATAGATAGATAGATAGAAGAGCTAACAAATAGAATCAGAGAGAGAGAGAAAAAGAGAAGAGAAAATGAAAAGAATTCCAGAGAGATAACAAAGAGAATTGAATAGATAGATAGATAGATAGATAGATAGATAGATAGATAGATAGAAGAGCTAACAAATAGAATCAGAGAGAGAGAGAGAGAGAAAGAGAAGAGAAAATGAAAAGAATTCCAGAGAGATAACAAAGAGAATTAGATAGATAGATAGATAGATAGAAGAGCTAACAAATAGAATCAGAGAGAGAGAGAGAGAAAGAGAAGAGAAAATGAAAAGAATTCCATAGAGATAACAAAGAGAATTAGATAGATAGATAGATAGATAGATAGATAGATAGATAGATAGAAGAGCTAACAAATAGAATCAGAGAGAGAGAGAGAGAGAAAGAGAAGAGAAAATGAAAAGAATTCCAGAGAGATAACAAAGAAAGAATTAGAATAGATAGATAGATAGATAGATAGATAGATAGATAGATAAGCACAATTAGATAGATAGATAGATAGATAGATAGATAGATAGATAGATAGATAGATAGATAGAAGAGCTAACAAATAGAATCAGAGAGAGAGAGAGAGAAAGAGAAGAGAAACTGAAAAGAATTCCAGAGAGATAACAAAGAGAATTAGATAGATAGATAGATAGATAGATAGAAGAGCTAACAAATAGAATCAGAGAGAGAGAGAGAGAAAGAGAAGAGAAAATGAAAAGAATTCCAGAGAGATAACAAAGAGAATTAGATAGATAGATAGATAGATAGATAGATAGATAGATAGAAGAGCTAACAAATAGAATCAGAGAGAGAGAGAAAGAGAAGAGAAAATGAAAAGAATTCCAGAGAGATAACAAAGAGAATTAGATAGATAGATAGATAGATAGATAGATAGATAGATAGATAGATAGATAAAATTAGACAGTTGACCAAGCCCTGTGAAATGATATAACACATTTTCCTGAGTCTTCAGTTAGCTGATGGAATACTAGAGAAAACCATTCATCAACAATTGCAATATGAACTCTGGTAAAAATACTAGACAAAATCATTAACATCAAAAAATTCTAAACAAAACTAATAACATAAACATAATATGAACTCAGGTAAAAATTATTACTGAACATTAGGTTTATAATCCCAGAAATTCAGTTGTTCGTGTCTTTAAAGACACATGGCTTAGTGGGTATAGACTTTGCTTAGTTCCTGTGAATTTTTCTGACGAGTTCAGTACCAGGCTACAGCAGTGGTGAACAAGTAACTTTGAGAGTCCGGTTAGAGGGAGATAACTCATTACTACCAAAAGAGGTTTCGCACGATGAATGAGAATTATATACTCCAGTGATTGTAATAAAGGGGTTCGCTTCGAAATTCCTAGCACCTGAAGAAGGCCGGAGCATACAACGGCCGTACAAATTTGAAAACAAGAGTGCGAATAATGTAAACAGTGTAAATACTTCTTCGTCTCAGAGATTAGGGTCAGTCAGTTAAGTGCCATACGCGATACACGCTTGGGCGATCATGTCTCGAAAGAGACATGACTGACTGGGCAGAAGATTATCCCACAGTAGGTTGCCATTGCTTTCTGCGGTAGACTGGTTGTCGACCAAGGCTATAGAACCCAATCTGTCCTGCTATTTAACCCATAACTGGAAGGAAGAGACGGATTAATACCTTTCCCAAGGGTATTTGCGCGTAAGTGAATACAACGGATTCAACTGGAATTCGAACTCGGCTCCCCGGCTTCTCGTTCCGATCCGATATCCACTGTACCACAAAAGGGTAGATATTGAAAAAAAAAGAGAAAAAAAATGAGGAAATTCTCACGAAAATTGTTTAGAAAGAACATGGCACATAAAAGAAGGAGAATGAGCTTGTGCAAATAATTGTGTGAACAAGTTTCAGGTGAGATATCAAAAAGACAATATTTATTAAAAGCCACAAATACAAGAAAATGGGGAGAACGATGATCGCCAACGTCCTGAAGGGTCGCGGCACATTAAAGTAGGAAAATACTCGTATTTTTTATATTTATGCACATTAATATTTATTTCAAATATATTTGTAATCCAGACCTCACAAATGATTTTGACACTATTTGAATTCACCTTTATATTTTGTTTATTTTGGACTTGGCGGTGACCCATATTGGTTTGATGCGCCGTATAATTATTCTATCCTCACTGACCCATACAAAAATTGGGCCACGCTTTTTCTTGCGAAGAATGAAGGAAAACGACCTATGATGAACAGATTTAGACAACACACCCACACACACACACACACACACGCAAGAGTGATGGAGGGAGGCCAGCGTTTAGTCAGTGCATAAAGAAATCGATAATGGATGCCAAAGATTTCTTTTAAATTCGCAAAATAAACTTGACTTGCTCGGCCACATTTTTTCTTGAACCATTCTCGCCCACTGAAGTGAATGTAATATTTTTTTCAAAGTCCTGTTCGCTTAGTTTAAATTAATTTCTTTTGTGGTATAAACAGGTTTCTTTATGCGCATGTGCAAAAGTTGTAAAGGCGGAAGATGGCACACACATTAGAAAAAAGCACAAAATGAAACAATTTAACACAAAGAGAAAATAAAACAGTGTCCAAAATAAAATAAGCTGCAGCTCGATATTCCCATATATGTTTGGTCAACCGGAAAACGTATCAGAAATTATCAAGGAGAGAATGAATTCGATAAAATCTGCTCTGTTTTGCCATTCAAGAAAGAAAATATATTCCTTTGATACCAGATATTACATTGTCATTTTTACGTTAGCTTGTTTAATACAATAATTTATATAGAAATACGGTTTTCTCTGTCGCTCGGTTGAGTAAGATGATACGTTTTTACGCATTCAACAAAATAGTTTTAAAAAATTCAAACAAAATAAAAATTGGTAAGGACAAAAAATAAAGAGTTTCCCTGTTCAAGCGTCCATCGCTCAATTAAACTGTTATTCACATTCAAATAGCAAATGTTCAGGGAGATAATAAAAGGTGCGAATATTTATATATTCATGACAATATGAAAATCAAATGGCACAAACCTCACATTATTTCCTATTTTTATTTGATGATGAACTTCTAAACATTATTCCTTTATTTACTCGTATTAAAAAAAATTATTAGGTTTTTAAAACCTAATACAAATAGGTTTAAATTAACCTTTTCTCTTAGAGGAAGTCTTATTATAATATATTTTGGTTTTAATCCGTCATTTTTTTTTTTTTTTTGCTTTTTGTTATATTAACAGTAAATTGTTTGAATATCTTTGAGGCAGAATTGTTAATTATATATATTTATTAGTATTTCTTGCACATTAATTTTTTATTTCATATTTCTTTTTAGTTAGGCTTTCATCACCAATTATTATTAAGCCATTAATCATATTTCTTTTTCTTTTCTTTTTTTTTTTTTTTGCATTTTCACCAAGTAATACAGCGAGCCGAGTTCGAATTCCTGTTGAATCCGTTGTATTCACTTACGCGCAAATACTCTTCCCAAAGGTATTAATCCGTCTCTTCCTTCCAGTTATGGGTTAAATAGCAGGACAGATTGGGTTCTATAGCCTTGGTCGACAACCAGTCTACCGCAGAAAGCAATGGCAACCTACTGCGGGATAATCTTCTGCCCAGTCAGTCATGTCTCTTTCGACTCATGATCGCCCAAGAATGTATCACGTATGGCACTTAAATTACTGAATACAGCGAGTTACTTCTGAGAGAAATAGAAGTTCTGCCAGGATTTGTCATCGGAGGTCACAATCTGAGTAATCTAAACTTATATAATAAATGGAACTTTGTGTGTGTGTGTGTGTGTGTGTGTGTGTGTGTGTGTGTGTCCATTACCTATAGACTCCGACACGGCTGAACCGATTTTCTTGAAAATTTACAGAAAGGTATTATAAGCGTCTGCGAGTGTCCTTAGCTAGGTTTTGTGTCGAGGTACCCCCGATAAATATCGAAAATCTATAATCGAAAAATCGGGTTATAGAAGGAGTGCTCCGATTTTGATCAAATTTGATACTCTCATAGACAAAGACATAAGAAATATTCAGAAGGTTCAAGGTTGCAGTTCTTACAACAGTGCAGAAAATCGATGAGATATATATATATATATATATATAAAAGGCATGATGTTTGCGTGTGTGTCTGTTTATCTGCCTGTATGTCTGTATTTTTTTCTGCTCATTAATTTTAGTTTTTGCTTCGGGTTTGGCTCTAAGTAGATATAATTGTAGTTCTTAGTCTCAGCCATGATACCATTTACTCAGAGGACTCATTTAGCCTTCAAAATTCAGTTTACGACGAAAAAAACTTATTTGATATCGATAGCAGGAAATCAAAATTTGACTTACATCCATTCATTTTTCTTTCAGTCTACGGTTTCCCTTTAACTAGAAACAACTATTGCATTTTAGTCGTTCGTGCCAATGTCCAAAGAGTCTGAGCTCCAGGACCATGAATTAGTTTTAAAGCTTTCATTACACCCGAGCAACGCCGGGCTATACTGCTAGTAGAAGATAAGCATATGATACAGTGCTGATAGCAGACACAGAAAAGAAAACTACGTGGCCTTCCACAGAAAGTAGCAAAAGAAGGCGAAAAGAAAAATAAATTACAAGAAACCGGACTGCGTAGCAATCATTAAAAACAGGAGCATAAAATGTCTACAAGTTTGGGATAATGAAACCAAAGCAGGTACAAAAATTAAAATACCTAGGAAAATTTCTAACAGTGGATGGGAAGTGCGACACTAAGATCCGTCGGAGCATTTGCATGGCCAAGGATGCCTTTCAAAAGCTGGGTACAATTTTGAGAGATTTTGGAAGATTCCATTGGAAACAAAGGAACGACTACTGAACTAGGAAAGTTTTGTAATTTGCTTGAAGCATTGTGTATATTAGGTGTATGGTTAGGTCTTGAAGGCTATTACAATCCGTTTAATAAAATAAAGGAAGGTAAAGACGATGCAGTGATTACATATTTATTTTTTATTAATATTTCGAGATCAAAATCTCATCTTCAGAATGGTAGGAGAGCATGTTTTCACGTTCGTCCGCTCGTGGACCGTGTCTTTCAACGAATGGTCAGCCTTCGCTACTTCTGCTGTCGTTAGTTGTAGAGTGTGTGTGTGTGTGTGTGTGTGTGTGTGTGTGTGTGTGTGTGCGAGTGTCTAACTGTAAGTGTGTTTGAGCATGTATGTGTGCATGCGTGTTTATGGTAGATATATGTGCGATTAATAGTTTGCGCCGTTTTACTATCTAATGATATCTGTCTCCTTTAATTTATGGTTTATATCAGTACGCGTTAACCACGTTGACCGATAGTATGATTTGGCATTTTCGACTTGGTGTTTTATCAATTCGGGTGTTTATTGCTACATTTTTTTGCCGTGCTCTGTTTGTTCTTGTGTGTTCTCGTGTGTGCGTGCGCGTGAGTGTGTAATGTGTGTGTGTTTGTGAGTGTATAATTCTTGTACATTTTTTCTGCATACATTTTGTGTAACCCGGATATAAAATAGTTTTCGAGACCGGATAGGAGTTCTCTTATATACGGGTTTCTCTCGTATCCTGGTTTATTTTGTTTAGGTAAGTATGGGAACACTTCATATAATGCTTTTTACATTCAGAACACTAGATTATTTAACAGTTATAGACATAGAAAACAGAAAAACACAGACAAAAATACATTTTCAATCAGTTTTCACAAATACTTCAGTCAAAAATTACTCTTTCTTAAAAAAAGTCAGTCATTTTTTATTGTACTGAAATGTCTTTGGTAACATCATGAACACTCTAATCTGGGACCAGAGTGAATTTATCTTATATCCGGGTTATATTATATCAGGATCTCTAATATCCGGGTTATTTATATTTTTTAATCATTTCACCACAAGCAAGGCATGCCACTGCCACTATAGCGCAGGGGGCTACATAGGGGAAAATGGTGAGAGAGTGATCAGATACAGGAAATGTCAGAAGGAGGTTGATAGACGAGTAAGGAGGTATATACGAAGTGTGTTTGAGAAAATAAGTGCGAGTTAGTGAGTTAGGATCTGTCTATTTACATTTAAACTCCTGGAGATTGTAACTGTCGGAGAATCAAGTATGTGGAAGGGAATTCCACAGGCGGGAAGTGCGAGAAAAGAAGCTGTTCGAGTAGAAATTGCGATTACATTTTATAGGTTTCCATGTAAAAGGGTGGAATCTAGTTGCTAATCTAGTATCTCGTGCAAATTCGTACCTAGGGAGCACCTGTGATCTATGTTCATCGGAGCAGAAGCCGTGAAAGTATTTCTAGAAGAGGCACAGGAAAGACACGTCTCTCCGGTGAGAGTGACTGCAGCCGGTCAGCAAAGTCGTTATCGATCACATTACAGATTCTCCGTTGTATTTTGTCAAGAACCCAGAGGAGAATAGCAGGGGCACTTGACTATATATATATATATATATATATATATATATATATATATATATATATCGCTCATTAATTGGAGCACGCTAGCTATTGGACGTGTTTATACGCGCTAAAATGCCTGCCTTCTTCTGCCGGACGCTCGAGACGCTCGTGGCCTAGGGGTAGGATCGCCGACTGACGCCGATTCGGTCGTGTTTCAATCCTGGCTTAGGAAGCGAACGGAGTCTAAGCCGTACTGATGAGCTGTAATACAGCCAAACAGATCTGTCTGCGGATGACTATAGTATATATATATATATATATATATATATATATATATATATATATATATATATATATATATATGTGCGTGTCTACATAGCTGGTATCAGTATCGGTAATATTTAACATTTTCAACCAACAGGTCGCGCTTCCACCGACAATGAAAACCACGTTTTAAAGATTCTTCTTCTTTAAAATGCCATGTATTTTTTCAGACCGCAAGCGATCATGGTATTCCGCATGTTTCTCTCCCCGCTGTAGTACTTAACAAACTTTCTATTCTTACCCTACCCAAACCCCATTCTGACGTCTTCTTGCTCAAACTGGTCAACTATTTCTTTCCCATGCCCCTCTTTCCCTCTGTCTTGTGAGTAATAGATTCTCTAAGCCGTCGTCCTTCATTGCGGGTCCCAGAAAACTCAACGGTCTTATTCTGATGTTAAATATGATTTTATTTTTTGTTAACATAAAACCTCGTCGTTGCTCACATGTTCCGTCTATGATATCCCCAGCATCATTCTGTAAAACCACATTTTTTATGCTTTGTACCTTTGATGATTGTCCAAAATTCACTGCCATAAGAAAATTCTCTAGATGGATAAAACCAATAAGATACGGTAAAAAGGTAGCAACAGTTTACAACACCCTTCGGTTTAAAAGATATTTCCTTACTCATTCACCAGTCCTCCTCAGCAAGCTACGTGACACTTACACTCTTTTTCATCAAGCTACTTGACACCTTGGCGTTTCACTTTCTCCCTTGCCTCTCCATTATCCCACACACATTACATTTATTTTCATCTTAGCAAACAACTACAAGCAAGGAATGGTAACACGCCGAGAAAAATTTATTTGCAAAAGCACGAAAATAAAAAAAATATACTTATTTCTAAATATTAAAATCGTTCTCACCTTTGCCTTTGCTATGGGTTTATTCAAATGCATAATAAATCAAGCGAAATTTTAGGAAGGAAAAAGTGAAATCCGTGCACTAGAAGAATAAATTATTGCGTGCCAAAAAATACCCGACATATTATTAATATATTTCAATGATTAAAGTGTCACCCGGCCTTCAAAACAAAATATTATACACCGAATATAAAATGAATGACCTATAGAAAACATTGCCAAGCAAATGGCTTTTGTGTGCTAATTAGGCACACATATCACGCATGCGTGCAAAGAAATATTTGCCAGCTATGCTTTGCTTTACTTTTTATAAATTTTGTCAGCAATTAAGATTATGAAGTTAATCGCAAAAAAGCTCATTTGAGATATTGGGTATTTGAGAAAATTCTTCTTGTAAAATGAAATCACATAATAATGAAACCGCTGTCCGATTTATTAATAACTCAATTTTATATGATATAATATATGTTTTTAAAGAAAGTATCCACAACCTCGATTGTTTATTTAAAATGGGAGGATAAAAGAAACAAAAACAGATTACGTACAAAATTATCATTTGTCTATATTTCTGTGATGAGGTAGTATTTACAGTATTCGGACTATTGTCCTCATTTTGGTTGCCATTTGTACGACATTTCGGCCGTTGTACGCTCCGGCCTTCTTCAGGTGCTAGGAATTTCAAACCGAACCTTTTATTACAATCATTTGCGTATATTTACAGTATTTACATTATTTGGACTATTGTCCTCATCTTGGTTGCCATTTGTACGACCTTTCGGACGTTGTACGCTCCGGCCTTCTTCAGGTGCTAGGAATTTCAAACCGAACCTTTTATTACAATCATTTGCGTATATTTACAGTATTTACATTATTTGGACTATTGTCCTCATCTTGGTTGCCATTTGTACGACATTTCGGCCGTTGTACGCTTAGGCCTTCTTCAGGTGCAAGAAATTTCAAACCGAACCTTTGATTACAATAACTGGTGTATATCATCCTCACTCTTTGCATAATGCCACGATTGGAAGTCATGAGTTATCTCCCTCTAACCCTGCAAGTTACTTGTTCACCACTGCTGTAGCCTGGTATTTGAGGACACCTGGCCCAGTTGTTGTAGACGTTGGTTAGATCCTGACTTGACTGTTAGAGTTGTGAGTTCTATACAAGGCTACTTGCAGGTGAACTTGCAGGGTAATAGGGAGATAACTCATGACTTCCAATCGTGGTATTACGCAAGGAACGAGAATGATATACTCCAGTGATTGTAATAAAGGGTTCGGTTCGAAATTCCTAGCACCTGAAGAATGCCGGAGCGTACATCGGGTGAAACGTCGTTAAACGGCAACAAATATGAGGACAATAGTCCGAATAACGTAAATTCTGTAAAAAAATATCTCTTCTATTTAGTGAAGAAAATATCGCAGCTGAAACTATATACAGGGCTGACGGTCGAATAAAACAGTAAAATGCGAGTTTTCGTTCCATCATCGAATGCCGGTAGTTAGCTTTAAGTACATAACCCAGTTATATCTCCAATGTTGTCATAATTTCTTATCGACTGTCTAAAGTATATTTCCTTACAAAATCTATGGAAAATATTTGCTGTATGTCCGGAGTGCTGAATGAGCGTTAATTCTAGTCGCATCACTTGCCTCGCTAGAGTAATCCACACTAAGATAGTTGTTGATCACCTCAACAACGACTATTGCGACAAGCAGTATTGATTTCGCTCTGTTACGTCCACTGCTGATACATCGCTCATTATTCAAACAATAACAGACGCATTAGACAATACTTTCTCCATGATGATGATCGCCCAAAATTTATCTCAAGCTATGAAAACTCTTAACTAATGAAGCCATTCCTAACAAGAAAGTACATGAAGGCCGTTGTTAATGTCTTGTCCTCAGAAATACACGAGATGAAATCAGACATATCTCTATCCTAAATTCTTTAACACGCATTATATTAACAATCTGCCTATAACAAAATTTTTATGTAGGGTGTTACAATAAATTGGGCCGATTTTAAATGCAAATTAAGTTTAAGTGGTATAATTATTTTTTTCAATGTCTTTCAGATTTAACAACTTCAGTTATTGACAGTTTTCACCATGGAAAGATTAACAATCGAACAACGTGTTTAAATTTATCAAAGCCTATTACGGAAATGGACGTTCAAACAAAAATGCATTTGGCTTTATTGAATGAGAAGCACACAACTCTCATCATCTCTCGAAACAGTGGTGTCAATTGACCAATACGAGTGTCCGACTTGACGCCTTTAGATTTCTCACTTCAGGGTTATTACAAAAGTAAAGTCTATACCAACAACAATTCAACAGCTGAAAGATGAGATAAAAAAGCATTTTGGTGAGATCGCAGAGCAACTATGCCTAGTCGTCATCAAACGTTTCTACTATCGACCAAAGCCTTGGCGGACATTTGAGCGATATTATTTTTGACACATAATTGCCATGGCCCAAGTAACATGCTCCAATATGGAAATTAATAAAATCTTGCCAGTAATATTTTGAGTTAGTCCCCGAAGGCATTTACACCTTCAAACTTTTCCTAAACGCGCCTTATTTCTTGGAGAAACCTATCTTTATTCATGTTAACGACCAGAAAAACAAATCGAACTTCTTGCTCTTTATCTCACCCCTCAACCACATTTTAAATATGTCATTCATTGCTGAATGATTTTAGGCGTAGTAAGCTAATTTTCGGCCTATTTACTTCCTTTGTGCAATTACTACGCGATTTGTTCTGTTTCGGAACTCAATTTCCGCTGAAAGGTGCGTGTATTTGCATGTTTTTTTCTCTTTTTTTGGGGCGGCGTAATGAATTTTTTAAGAAACTTAACTTTCAAACAAATTTTTATAACAAATTTAAGTTTCAAATGTATGAAAATAAGTGTAGTTTAATTAACCTTCAAATGTATTGCGTGTATTTGCGTGTTTTTTTTCCTTTTTTTAATTTCAGAAGAAATTTAACTTTCAAATATATGAAAATAAGTGATAACTGTAGTTTTACTTAACCTTCAAATATATGAAAATATATTTGCGTGTTTTTTTTTCCTTTTTTTATGAAAAAAAGTGATAATTTTAGTTCTACTTAATTTTTTCCGATGAAAGTTAACTTTCAAATATATGAAAATAAGTGACGAGTGTAGTTTAATTAACCTTCAAAGATATAAGTAACACAAAAAAGGAAAAATAATAACGCAATGACCCTAACCCTAACCCTAACCCTAACCCCTAACCCTAACCCCTAACCCTAACACCTAACCCTAACCCTAACCCTAACCCAACCCCTAACCCTAACCCTAACCCAACCCCTAACCCTAACACCTAACCCTAACCCTAACCCTAACCCCTAACCCTAACACCTAACCCTAACCCTAACCCAACCCTAACCCTAACCCTAACCCAACCCCTAACCTAACCCAATTATCACTTATTTTCATAGATTTGAAAGTTAACTTTCTTCTCAAATTAAGTACACGCAACTTTCTTAAATTCATTACCAAGAAAAAAAAAGGAAAAAAAAAACACATTAACCCTAATCCTAAATTTCTATTTGAAAGTTAACTTTCTCAAAAAAAAAAAAAAAATTCTACAGCCAAAAAAAAAAAAGGAAAAACGCAAATACACGCAACTTTCAGCGAAAATTGAGTTCCGAAACAAAACAAATCGCGTAGCAATTGCTCAAAGGAAGTAAATAGGCCGAAATATGCATCCTACGCCTAAAGTCATTCAGCACTGAATTAGATATGAAAATGGTGTTTAGGGGTTAGATAAAGAGCTAGAAGAAGTTCGATTTTTTCTGGTCGTTAACATCAATAAAGGTAAGATTCTTCAATAAATAATTATCGATTTGCACGGAAATAAGGATGTTTTGGAAAAGTTTGAAGGGTTAAAGGCCTTCGGGGACTAAATATTTACCATCTTGCCAACAATAGTTTTATTTGCTGCTGGCTTCGATCCGTCTTAATGGAATAAACCCTCACGTTTTGTGAATATATATTCAGATGATACAACGATATATAGTTGTACCTGCAAAACCCGGATGACTAGAAACCTTGAAGTTTATCTCGCTTCTAATCCTGCTTTAACAGTTCAAAGCAGGAAAACCTGACTTTTAACCTTCAATACTACAAAAACAAAACTAGTAAATATGTCCTTAAGGAAACATGGTACAGTGGATATGGACGTTGGTTAGTTCCTGACTTGACTCTTAGAGTTGTGAGTTCAATATCAGTCTACAGCGGTGGTGAACAATTAACTTGCACAGTTAGAGGGAAATAACTCATGACTTTACGCAAGGAATGAGGATGATATACCCCAGTGGATGTAATAAAGGGTTCGGTTCGAAATTTCTCGCACCTGAAGAAGGCCGGAGCGTACAACGACCGAAACGTCGTACAAATGGCAACAAAGAGGAGGACAATAGTCCGAATAATGTAAATACTGTAAATACTACCTCATCTTAGAAAAATAGAATGATCTATTATTAAACGTCGTACAAATGGCAACAAAGATGAGGACAATAGTCCAAATAATGTAAATACTGTAAATACTACCTCATCTCAGAAATATAGACAAATAGAATGATCTATTATTAGACGTCGTACAAATGGCAACAAAGATGAGGACAATAGTCCGAATAATGTAAATACTGTAAATACTACCTCATCTCAGAAATATAGACAAACAGAATGATCTATTATTAAACGTCGTACAAATGGCAACAAAGATGAGGACAATAGTCCAAATAATGTAAATACTGTAAATACTACCTCATCTCAGAAATATAGACAAATGGAATGATCTATTATTAAACGCCGTACGAATGGCAACAAAGATAAGGACAATAGTCCGAATAATGTAAATACTTTAAATACTACCTCATCTCAGAAATATAGACAAATGGAATGATCTATTATTAAACGTCGTACAAATGGCAACAAAGATGAGGACAACAGTCTGAATAATGTAAATACTTTAAATACTACCTCATCTCAGAAATATAGACAAATAGAATGATCTATTATTAAACGTCGTACAAATGGCAACAAAGATGAGGACAATAGTCCAAATAATGTAAATACTGTAAATACTACCTCATCTCAGAAATATAGACAAATGGAATGATCTATTATTAAACGCCGTACAAATGGCAACAAAGATAAGGACAATAGTCCGAATAATGTAAATACTTTAAATACTACCTCATCTCAGAAATATAGACAAATAGAATGATCTATTATTAAATATCATACAAATGGTAACAAAGATGAGGACAATAGTCCGAATAGTGTAAATACTACATCATCGCAGGACTATAGACAAATAGAATGATCTATTATTAAACGACGTACAAATGGCAACAAGGGTCCGAATAGTATAAATACTATAAATACTTCCTTATCTCAGAAATATAGACAAATGCAATGATCTATTATTAAACGCCGTACAAATGGCATCAAAGATGAGGATAATAGTCCGAATAATGTAAATACTAGTAAAATTCTATCATAATCTTGAATGCCCTGAATCTTCTCCTAACGTATTGAACAGGCGGTCTCCCAAGTAGATCTCTTGCCTTTAAAACTTACTGAGACGTAATTTCTCCCTTGAGTCCAAGATACTTCTAAAACCTCCCGGAAAAATTGTTGGTTTTGTGTAACGTGCCGGTAAATTATCAGACTGTTCCTGTTATATTTTGCATTTATATAACGGAAAATTGAGTTCTGCTGCAATATGTTTATTAAAGTTGCCAAGTTCAACACATTCAAACCATAAAATGTAAAATTAGTGTGTGGCATTTTTCACCCTACAGCAATATTCCCACAGACGAAAAGAATTAAGACTGTTTTTACTATATATATATTTACACTGCATTCACAATCACGCAATTACGCCTTTTCTTCTATCTAATTATAGATTAAATAGTAGAAGAGATTAGATTTTATAGCTTTGGCTAGCAACTAGTCTACTGCAAAAAATAATGGCAATCTATGGCGGGAAAATCTCAACCTAGACATTCATTTTCTTTCGAGACATGATCATCCAAGAGTGTATCACGTATGGCAAATAAGTGACTGAACTGGCTAAAAGGAGTAAATAGCAAGACATATTCCTTAGTTCTATCCATTACAGCTTAGAGAGACCAGTCCACGTATCAGTCAGTAAGTGCCATACGGGATAACACGCTTAGCCGATCATGTCTCGAAAAAGACATAATTGACTGGGCAGGAAATTATCCCGCAGCAGGTTGCCATTACTTTCTGCAGTAGACTGGTTTCCACCCAATGCTATAAAACTTAATCTGTCCTGCTATTTAACCCATAGCTGGAGGGAGAAGAGATAGATTATATTATATTATTATATTAATAACTAGTAAATAGTGGGGGATAAATTTATTACTTCATAACAATAAAAAACTGATCCCCCATTTTTTACTCAGTAGAAGCTTTAATTATATTTCTATCTATTAAATTCAGTCAGTCAGTTAAATACCATACCTGATCCATGCTTCGGTGATAATGTCTCCAAAGAGACATGACTGACTTGACAGATGATTTTCCCCGCACTAGGTTGCCATTACTTTCTCATTAGACTGGTTGCCAACCAAGGCTATAGAAAACCATATGTTCTGATATTTAAACCATAGCTGGAGGGATAAGAGATAGATTATATTATATTATTATATTAATAACTAGTAAATAGTGGGGGATAAATTTATTACTTCATAACAATAGAAAACTGATCCCCCATTTTATACACAGTTGAAGCTTTACTTATATTTCCATCTATTATCTTCAGTCAGTCAGTTAACTACCATACGTGATACACGCTTTGGGCGATCATGTCTCGAAAGAGACATGACTGACTGGGCAGAAGATTATCCCGCAGTAGGTTGCCATTGCTTTCTGCGGTAGACTGGTTGCCGACCAAGGCTATAGAACCTAATCTGTCCTGTTATTTGACTCATAACTATAGGGAAAGAAATGTATTATATTATTATGTAGTAATTAGTGGGGGATCGGTTTTCTATTGTTATGAAGTAATAAACTGATCCCCCACTTTATGCCCAGAAGAAGCTTTAGTTATGTTTCCAACTATTATATTCAGTCAGTCAGTTAAGTGCCATACGTGATACACGCTATGGGCGATCATGTCTCCAAAGAGACATGACTGACTTGGCAGAAGATTTTCCCGGACTAGGTTGCCATTACTTTCTGCTGTAGACTAACCAGGACTATAGAAAATCATCTGTTCTGTCTAAACTATAGTTGGAGGGAGAAGAGATAGATTATATTATATTATTATATTAATAAGTAGCAAATAGTGGAGGATCAGTTTATTACTTCATAACACTAGAAAACCGATCCCCCACTTTATACTCATTAGAAGTTTTACTTATATTTACATTTATTATATTAAGTCAGTCAGTTAAGGGCCATACGTGATATACATTTGGACGATCATGTCTTGAAAGGGAGATGATTCACTGAACAGAAGAGTTTCTATCCTGCTCTTTAAACTAGATCTGAAGACAGAAAAGACAGATTGTATGAACAAGTAATAATTAGTGGGGGGTCAGTTTATTACTTCATAACAATAGAAAACCGATCCCCCACATTATGCCCAGTAGAAGTTTTACTTATATTTTGAACTATTATCTTCATTCAGTCAGTTAAGTGCCATACGTGATACACGCTTTGGGCGATCATGTCTCGAAAGAGACATGACTGACTGGGCAGATTTTCTATCCTGCTCTTTAAACTATAGCTGAAAGGAGAAGAGACGGATTGTATTAATAAGTTGTAATTAGTGGGGGATCAGTTTATTTCTTAATGACAATAGAAATCTGATCCCCCTCTTTATGCCCAGTAGACGCTTTATTTATATTTCCAACTACTATCTTGATTCAGTCAGTTAAGTGCCATGCGTGATACACGCTTTGGGCGATCATGCTACGAAAGAAACATGAATGACAGGACAGATTTTCTGGCGGTTAGTTGCCATTATTTTCTGTGGTAGACTGGTCACCAACCAAGGCTACAGATAGCGTGTATCACGTATGGCATTTAACTGACTGACTGAATGTAATACTTAGAAATATAAGTAAAGCTTTTACTGTGCATAAAGTGAGGGATCAGTTTTCTATTGTTATTAAGTAACAAACTGGTCCCCCACTAATTACAATTTATTCATACAATCCGTCTCTTCTCTCTTCAGTTATAGTTTAAAAAGCAGTATAGAAAATATTCTGTCCAGTCAGTCTGTCTCTTTCGTGACATGATTCGCCCAAAGCGTGTATCACGTATGGCACTTAACTGACTGACTGAAGATAATAGTTGGAAACCTGAATAAAGCCTGTACTGGGTATAAAGTGTGGGATCGGTTTTTGTATTGTTATGAAGTAATAAACTGATCCCCCACTAATTACTACTTATTAATACAATCCGTCTCTTCTTTCTTCAGCTACAGTTTAAAGAGCAGGATAGAAAATCCTCTGCTCTGTCAGTTATGTCTCTTTCGAGACATGATCGCCCAAAGCGTGTATCACGTATGGCACTTAACTGACTGGCTGGATGTAATAGTTAGAAACCTAAGTAAAGCTTCTACTGGGCATAAAGTGGGGGATCAGTTTTCTATTGTTATGAAGTAATAAACTAATCCCCCACTAATTACTAATTACAATCTGTCCCTTCTCTCTTCATCTATAGTTTAAAGGTAAGATAGGAAATCTTCTGACCAGTCATGTCTCTTCTGAGACATGATCTCCCAAAGCGTGTATCAGCTGACTGATATGTTTTCTGAGTCTTGGTTTATTTGAACATTTCTTTTTATTGCTATTTTATGTGAATAGATAAACCGTCTTTAGTGATCTGATGTTTTTTTCGATCAGAGACAACCTCGAAAACAAAGTTGTCAAAAACAAAAACAAAAAAATATATATGTGTAATTTTTTTTTTTTTTTAATCATTTCACCCAGAGCAAGGCGGAAACGCCACTGATGTGCAGGGGGCTACATAAATGTAAAGATTAATTAGAAAAGAGTGAGGAGTACAAACTAGTTAGAAAGGAACAATAGAAAGCAGGTGCGATGACAGACACATAGGTGGAGAGAAAGGGAGGGTTATACAGGGGAGGGGAGAGAGCTAGAGTCCAGTGGTTAGTAGATGAGTATTGACTTTGCATTTAAATTTCTGGAGGTTGTAGCCGTCAGGAAAGAAAGAATACGGGAGTGGGTTCCACAGGCGGGAAGTGCGAAAGAGGAAGCTGCAGGAGTAGAATTGTCGTCTGCATTTGGCTAGCCTGACTGTGAATGGGTGGGACCCAGATGCCAGTCTGGTTGCACGGGTAAACACCTGTTGAGGAGGCATCAGTGACTTAAGCTCATCCGAGCAGAAGCCATGAAAGTATTTATAGAAGAGACAGAGGGAGGCCACATTTCGACGATGGGAAAGTGGCTGCAGTCGAGTCGCCAGATCAGTACCTATCACATTACAGACTCTCCTTTGGATCTTGTCAAGAACACTGAGGAGAATGGCAGGGGCACCTGACCATAAATGGCAGCAGTACTCCATGCACGGACGGATGGTTGACTTGTATATATGCAGGATGGATTCAGGTGGAAAAAACATCCTGGATCGACATAGTGACCCAATCTTCTTAGCAGTAGATTTTGCTATGGATTCAATATAGTGGTTCCATTTGAGGTCTGAGGACAGGGTAAGTCCGAGTAGGCGTAGTGTATTACTCTAAGATTCCCAATTTTCGTAAGGGCATTAATTAGTATATATTGGATTTTTCGCGAAAATAATGCCTGGTTTGAGAATCACCCTTCCTGAATTAATGTATTTAAACAGAGTTTAATGCAGTTAAGATAGAATTCCTGAAATTCTGTACAATTTTGCATTCAAACTACTTATCAAATTGTGATTTTACATGATAACTCTAAAGGTCTAGACGCCAAGAAATATGTCTTTTGTATCAAAACAATGTCAAGATGCTTAAAAAAGTAGTCAGTGAGTGAATGATCAGGTGAATATGGGGGATGTCTATGTTTGGTTTAATATATATTTTCTGAGTGTTGATCTATTTGCAAATTTTTTCCAGTTAAATTCTGTTTTCTCTAAATAAAATAACCGTTTCTATTGATTTGATGTTGTTACGATGACAGACGTCCTCGGGAAACAGAGACAAAACCGCTTGAAATAATGAAATCAAATTCTCATGTCTGTTTTGTGAGAGTTTGCAATTTAAAAAAAAAATTATCTTGGCGATGTTTAGAATAAAACCGGTTATTAAGTTAGTTTTGAGTTTTAAAATTTTCTGCTGACGTGTGAACGTGATATAAAATGGATTCAGAACATTTAAATACATTTTATTAGGCTTAATTACATTTAAGATGGCGTTCACGTGACGTTACAAATATTGAAATTTTAAAGTGTAAAATCATACCAAAGATGCAGACTATAAATAGACAACAAGTGATATTTATTAATTTTTTGAATTTTTGATTAAGTTTTGAAGCAAGCATAAATTAAACTGTGAAAATTTCCTCCACAAAACTCTCACAAATTGTCTCAAAAGAAGAAAAACGAAATAAAATAAATAAATAATTGTTGACAAAGTTTCGTATAATAGAAAAAAAATAAATGAAATAAAATATTATTCAAATTATTAATGATAATTTTCGTCAATGCTATGTCGTATAAAGATGATGAAAGTAAATACTAGTCAAAGATCAATAATAATGTTCGAAAATGCTTCATCTAATAACAAATGACCAAGAAGTAAATACTAGTTAAAATTAATAATAACAGTCGACAATGCTTCATTTAATACAAGTAGATGAATGTAAATACCACTCGAAAATTACTAATAACTAGCGGAACCCGTGGAATTTCCACGGAAGGATAATTATGATTTCCTGGAAAACATTTTACTTTGTCATATTACAAATGATAGTAACGTCTTCAAACAAAGGTATTGGATAATAAAATAACGATAAGACAGAGTGCAATTTTATTAAAATACTAGCAGTATAGCCCGGAGTTGCCCGGGTGTAATGAAAGCTTTAAAACTAATCCATGGTCCTGGCGCTCAAACTCTTTGGACGTTGGCATAAAAGCCTAAAAATCAATAGTTGTTTCCAGTTAAAGCGAAACCGTAGACTGAAAGAAAAATGAATGAATGTAAGTCAAATTTTGATTTCCTTGTATCGATACAAAATTTTCTGCACTATTTTAAGAACTGCAACCTTGAAACTTCTGAATAACGTTTCTTATGTCTTTGTGTATGAGTGTATCAAATTTGATAAAATCGGACCACTCCTTCCATAATGCGATTTTTTCGATTATCGATTTTCGATATTTATCGGGGGTACCTCGACAAAAACCTTGTTAAGAACACTCGCAGACGATTATAGTACAATTGTGTAAATTTTCAAGAAAATCGGTTCAGCCGTTTCGGAGTCGATAGGTAACGGATACACACACACACACACACACACACATAAAGTCCTATTTATAAATAAGTTTGGATCTATAAAAGTAATGTCCATAGAAGCTACTTTACTGTAATCTTATATTATATTAAGCGGCGTATACACAGACCATAACCAAAATACTGTACGCTATTTTGTGAGAGATTTTGAAAGAGAAAATGTTTTTTATTACTGAAAAATTATGGCTCCTGGGTCCATCGTAAACAGAAAAGTCCAACTGAGTAATGGCCAAGGGTGTAGAGGCCAGACATTTTGTTATTAGTTCGCGAAATACAACAAACCTATTTGTTTTTGCTATATTGTATAGCACACACACATATCGTCGTCGTCCTTGCGGCCTTGGCCGAGATAGAACTCACTACACCCGTCCAGTATTCCTAGGACATTTGGTACCCTGGCGCAGTTTATAGCGAAATTAATAATCTTGTCAAATAGTTGAATACTTGATGCTTCACCTGGGCTACCAAGGTGTTTTTATTGTGATTCAAACACTAGATCCTGTTATTTAACCTATAACTGGAGGGAAGTGACGAGTTAATACCTTTCCCAAGGGTACCAGTGCTTATGTGAATGCAGGATACTCAACTGGAATTCGAACTCGGCACACCGATTTCTCTTTCCAACCGACATTCACTGCACCACAACGCGCACCCGTCACTGAATGCTTAAGTCGTCTGGTATTTCCAAGCGGTCACCCATCTAGGTACTGACTAAGCTCATGTTGCTTAACTTCGGTGATCGAGCGAGAACCGGTGTATTCAACGTGATATGCCGTAAACTAATATATACACACATATACACACACATAATTACTGCTACAACCACTAGCTTAAGCTGCTATTGCTACGGTAATGCTATAGGATCTCCCCTCCTATTCTCTCACACTTTACTACCCTTCCGTTTGGCAAAGGTGATAGAAAGGCTGAGTAGCGTTCAAAGATAGAGGGGAAGGAAAAGCTCGTGTAAAGAGTAAGTTTGTTATCTTTTTTCAGTGGCGTAACAAACGGAGGAACTAAGTAACTCAGTAACTGACAGCGTAACTAACTAAGGAAGGAACAAGCAGACTTATAATAAAGATGTTGGGCAATGATTCATCTAAAAATAAATAACGATGAAATTAAATACTAGTAAAAAATGAATAACAATACTTAACACCACTCCATTTAATATTAAGACCGTGGAGTATTACATCGGCGAGTGAGATTGCTAAATTAGAGTAGCCTAAATGTAAAAACTGATTTCTAGCGAGGAAGACCGTCCGAGTATCGGCGCTGGAATGATGAGTCGCATGCGTCATCATTAAGTCAGATCGAGGCTGGCAGCGTGTGAAAAATTATAAACGCACGAAAAATTAAGAATTCAAATTTGTGCGTTCAGAGAAATTTAGGTCAGCGTGTGTAAAAACCATAATCGTTTGCGACATTGTTTCAGAAAGCAAATCGGAGAGTTTGTTACATGTAGTGTAGATTCGGAGTCAGACAGTTCAGCTGAAAAAGAAGCAGAATCATTTTCCCCACCATTGCGAAGAAGCACAGGCCGAAGACAGTCACCACCTCGATGCCACTTTTTTGAATAGGTGATCAGAAGGATGTGCGTTGTGGTGCATTGGATATCAGCTCGGAACGAGAAATCGGGGAGCCGAGTTCGAATTCCAGCTGAATTCATTGCATTCACTTACGCGCAAATACCCTTGGGAAAGGTATTAATCTTACTATTCCTTCCAGTTATGCGTTAAATAGCAGGACAGATTGGGTTCTATAGCCTTGGCTGGCAACCAGTCTACCGCAGAAAGCAATAGCAACCTACTGCGGGATAATATTCTGCCCAGTCAATCATGTCTCTTTCGAGAGATGATCGCCCAAGCGTGTATCACGTATGGCACTTAACTGACTGATCAGTGGGTGTTGTGGGGAGATTTAAAAGAGCTTGAGTCGATGAGCATACAAACAGATTGCTAGCGAGGCAGACTTTGTGCGTTCACAGACGTTCAGGTCAGCGTGTGTAAAACCAGAATCATTTACGAGAGTGCTTCCAGTTTCTGTGCTACAGAATCCCAGATTTTCTGCTACAAAAACAAAGATGGAAATGAATATTGCACAGAAGTTAATAATAATGCGTTAATTAGGCTCCATCTTTTTCCCTCTAGACATAAACAATACTGAATCAATTCATGAGAGTTGTCATAAAAACTTTAGAAGAAGTGATAATCATTAATTACACTAGTCAACACGATTTTTGGTGCAAGGAAACAAAACACTTTTTTTTAGCTTATTTGATGGTGCTGATCAAAAAATGACCTTAGATTCTAATGGTTAGCTACCATTTTTGCTGTATTAAAATTGCCTATTTTTGCAAAATAGATCGATTTACGATCTCAGCTGAACATAACATTTAGTTAAAAAAGATCGTAGAAACCCATCAATTTTCAGGTAGTCCGAGCAGTTTATGTCAGCCATCTTTTTAGTCAAATATTTTGAAAGAGAAGAACCGAACATTTTTCATTTTTAACACAAAAATTTAAATTACCTGATGAATTTTATCATTGATACACATTATCAGTAAGATGCTAATTTGAATATTAAGATTCATTTTATATATATATATATAGATTAATGTCCGAATAATTGCGGCAATGTGAGTGATGAGAAAAAAGAACGATTACATCAGGACATCAAAACAATGGAAGATCGCTACGAGGTTCAGTGGGACAAACGAATGATAGAGGACAATAGCTGAGGTATCAAAAGGAACTTAAATAACACAAAACTTGACAGACAATCAAGAAAGAGAAACATTTTGTCACGTTTCTTATGTTGACAAACCTTTTATTTCTGCAGTCAGTTTATAAAATGATTCGATGAAAAAACTCACTATTTGCCTATATTTCTGAGATAAGATAGTATTTACAGTATTTACATTATTCGGAATATTGTCCAAATCTTTGTTGCCATTCGTACGACGTTTAATAATAGATCATTCTATTCGTCTATATTTCTGAGATGAGGTAGTATTTACATTATTTACATTATTTGGACTATTGTCCTCATCTTTGTTGCCATTTGTGTAACGTTTAATAATAGATCATTCTATTAGTCTATATTTCTGAGATGAGGTAGTATTTACAGTATTTACATTATTCGGACTATTGTCCTCAACTTTGTTGCCATTTGTACGACGTTTAATAATAGATCATTCTATTTGTCTATATTTCTGAGATGAGGTAGTATTTATATTATTTACATTATTCGGACTATTGTCCTCATCTTTGTTGCCATTTGTACGACGTTTAATAATAGATCATTCTATTTGTCTATATTTCTGAGATGAGGTAGTATTTACAGTAGTTACATTATTCGGACTATTGTCCACATCTTTGTTGCCATTTGTACGACGTTTAATAATCGGTCATTCTATTTGTCTATATTTCTGAGATGAGGTAGTATTTACAGTATTTACATTATTCGGACTATGGTTCACATCTTTGTTGCCATTTGTACGACGTTTAATAATAGATCATTCTATTAGTCTATATTTCTGAGATGAGTTAGTATTTACAGTATTTATTTTATTCGGATATTTTCCTCATCTTTGTTGCCATTTATACGACGTTTAATAATAGATCAATCTATTTGTCTATATTTCTGAGATGAGGTCGTATTTACCATACGTACATTATTCGGACTATTGTCCTCTTCTTTGTTCGTTTTGGCCGCTGTACGCTCCGGTCTTCTTCAGGTTCTAAAAATTTCGAACGGAACCCTTTCTTACATTAACTGCGTTATATCTTTCTCATCCTTTGCGTAGAGCCTCTTTTAGTAGTCATGAGTTGTCGTTCTCTAACCCTGTTGAAACTAGGTAAATTTAAAGGAATCGCATATTCTAAGCTACAAATTTTCCCAAGCCGACCAAGATAGAGATCAATACAATATAGGAACCAGTAATTTTTGAGTGCCAAAGAAAAACATTAATGACAAATTGCAATATTAGCTCTGGTTAAAAAAAAATAAAAAGACTAGAAAAAATTAACATCAATTATTGCGATATGAACTCTGTTAAAAATAGTTACTGAATATTAAGAACAATGCCAGGCTACAGCAGTGGTGAACAGGTAACTTCGATGGTTAGAGGAATATAACTCATGACTACCAGAAGAAGCTTTAAATAAGGAATGAGAATGATATACTCCAGTGATTATATTAAATTCTACGGTTCGAAATTCCTAGCACCTAAAGTAGGCCGGAGCGTACAACGGCCTAAAACTAATGTAAATAATGAAATTACTTGTTGGTCTTTGTATATTCAATCATGATTTTTTGTTGGCTTAAATACGAATTGTGAGGATTCTACGATTTTAATTTGAGAAATATTTCCATCGGTTAAAATCATATACACAGAAAAAAAATTGATTTGTTTTCCAAAAATGAGGCATTTCACTATAGCAAAATTGCTAAAGATATTTGGTGTCTTGATAAGTGGCAGCAGTATTCAATACACGGGCGGATGGTAGATTTATATATGTGCAGGATGGACTAAGACGGGAAAAACTTCCGGGCCCTGCACAGAGAACCGACTTACTTAGGAGCGGATTTAGCCAGTGATTCGATATAGTCATTCCATAACAAAAGAATCGTGAACTTGAGAAAATGTTTTCTTATGAAAAAAATTTGAAAGATTTTCCTTGACATTGAGGTAGAACTTTTGAAACTTTCTTCATGAATAAAAATTTTCTCAATTTCATGAATTCTTTATTATGGAATGACTAGGCCAGAGATAGGACAAGAACAGTGCGGTTTCGCCAAAGACACTGGAAGAAGGAACGTCGTATATTTATGGATAGGATGCTCTCTGAAAGGGTAATACAAATGAATAAGAACTTGTACATGTGTCTTATTGATTATGCAAAGGCGTTTGACAAAATACGCCACAAAGAATTCATGGAGATGCTTGGCAGCCTTAGAAAGTTCTAAGAGTAATCAAGAACCTCTCCTGGCAGCAAACGCTCAGGTAACGAATTCAACAGTTATACAAAGATTGAAAGAGGCAAATGATGTGTCTTTTCACCGGATCTATTCAACTTGTACACTTGTGATCAGAGTTCACATTTTAAACAATTTAAGGTACGCAGATGATACAGTGCTGATAGCAGACACGGAAAGGAAACTATAAAACCTTCTACATAAGGTAGCTGAAGAGAGTGACAAGAAAGTACTACAAATAAACTGCAAGAAAACCGAATGCATGGTCATCAGCAAAAAAGCGCAGTCCAAAATGTCAAATACAGGTGGGGAATACTAAAATCAAGCAGGAACAAAAATTTAAATACATAGGAAGTGTTTTAACAGAAGACGGAAAATGCGACACAGAGATCTGAAGGCGAATTGGCATGGCGAAGTTGAGTAAAGTATTAACAAACAGGACAATTTCGCTAGAAACAAAGAGAAGAGTACTGGATTGCCATGTGATGTCGGTTCTTCAATATAGCGGTGAATGTTGGACAATATCATCTAAGATGAAGGAAAAACTTGAAGCAGCTGAAATGTAGTTCTACAGAAGAATGCTGTGGATATCATAGACCGAGCATGTGAGCAATGATGAGGTTTTGAAAAGGATGGGAACGAAAAGGAAATTAACACTGAACATCAGGAAGAGACAACGAAAGTTCCTGGAATATGCAATGAGGAAGGAAGGCTTGGAGAATCTGACACTATCAGACCAGATCGAGGGAAAAAGAGACATGGGATAGAGCGGATAACATATTTGAAGGACCTGATCATGTGGATGACGGAACGACGTTTGCAGGGTGTAACAGGAGAAAGCGCGCTAAGAGCCACTAGGGATAGGGAGATGTGGAAAGCCATGATCGCCTACGTCCTGAAAGGATATGGCACATACAAGAAGAATATAGAATCCATTGCGAAATCTGCTGCCAAGAATGCTGGTTCTCTGTGCAGGGCCAGGAAGTTTTTCCCGTCTGAGTCCATCCTGCACATATATAAATCTACCATCCGCCCGTGTATTGAATACTGCTGCCACATCTAGTCGGGTGCCCCTGCTATTCACATCGGGGTTCTTGACAAAATCTAACGGAACTTAAATGTAAGGTCAATAGACATCGTTTACTCTCGCCTCGATAAAAAATCTGCTGATGTTGACAAAGCGAACCTCGCTGACGAGCTTGAGAATGACCTCCAATCCGTGATGGATTGGGGAAAGAAATGGCTCGCGAATTTTAATGCTTCTAAAGCGAAGCTGCTATCTATTAACCATCATAGACAATCGATCCTATCCACTATTAGCATGGAACGGGCTAGCCCCCCTGAGAGTAAAACACTACTCCTCCTTGGCCTCACACTCTCAGCGGACCTTAAGTGGAATCACTATATCGAATCCATTGCTAACTCCACTGCCAAGAAGGTCGGTTCACCGTTCAGGTCCAGGAAGTTTTTCCCGTCTGAGTCCATCCTGCACATATATAAATCTACCATCCGCCCGTGTATTGAATACTGCTGTCACATCTGATCGTGTTCCTCTGCTATTCATCTCGGGGCTCTTGACAAAATCCAACAGCGAATCTCTTATGTGATCAATGCCGACTTAGCAGCTCGGCGGCAGTCGATCTCTCATCGTGATATAAGACGTGCTTTAACCATGCCGACCCATGTTCTACAATATCTTAAACAGAAAATTAAGATGGAAGCAGCCATGAACACTAGAAAGAACAATAATATTTACTAGACTATTTCTACGAAAATGTTTTAATAAAGATATTTTAAAATGTCTCAACTGAAAGTAGCATACGTTTCTCAATCAGTGAATAACGAATGTTTTATTGTAATAAACAATATAAGTATAATTAATTAAACACTAATTTTAGTGAATATCGTTTATAGACGAACTGTTTATTTATGAAACAGAGTATATAATTATATTCGAAGAATCTTATTAAACAAAAATTATCGTCCCCCTAGGCAGGAGAAACCGTCGTAATATAAGACGTACGAAGTGCGTCCAAATGTCAAATAAAGCAGAATAGTACCTTATAAATACAAATCCTTGTAGGACATTGTAAGTTCCGTATACTGAGGTTAACAAAGTATTTCCGAAAGAAGTGGTGGAATTTTATTTTAGTTTTAATCGTTTCACTCCAAGCAAGGCAGTACCGCCACTGATGCGTAAGAGGCTACATAAGAGTCAAATTTTAGACAGAAGGAGAGTGAAGAGAAAGACCAACGAGGTACAGTGGGTGTCAGAGCAAGGGCAAGAGATTGATGGGAACACAGGAATGAAGACACTGGCGTAGGTAGTGAGAAAGAAAATGAAAATGATTTACGGGGTGATATAGAAAGAAGTGGAGTCAAGTGGATAAGAGATGGGAATTGACATTGCATTTAAATTCCTGGAGGTTATAACCGTCAGGAAAAGCAAGTATATGGAAGGGAGTTCCACAGGCGGCTAGTAAGAAAAAAGAAGCTGGTGGAGTAGAATTGTTGGCTGCATTTGGTTGATCTAACTGTAAATCTGTGGGACCTTGTTGCCAGTCTGGATGTACGAGTTATTTCTTGTGGAGGGAGCACCAGTGACTTAGTTCGAGAGATAGATAAACATAATGTTAAATATATAGATATTTCTGATTGATAAATACAAGCCGGAATACGAAATTGAACAGCTATTAATCCTTTGCGTATCATGGAAGAAACTTGGACTGAAACATCTTTTTCTGCTTAACATGATCGGGGAGGAGGAATGGTGATGGATTTGGTCTGAAGCACATCGAATCTAACAACCGTTTCAATTGTGAAGGGGGACGCAGTTTCGAATCCTGCCCGAGAGACACTATTTTTCTTCACTTCGATTTATCGAACATCTTCAGGCGATATATAATAAATGATATTTCTGTTTTACAAACGTACAAGGACGAACGTTTTACAAACAGGCGAATGGAATTTAGATGTATTCAGACATATATATATATATATATATATATATATATATATATATCTGAATACATCTGAACATGATTCCTAATCTTTTATTTAGTAATATTCTTTGTTCTGTTGTTCTGGGAACAACATTATTGCTAACTCTTCAACCTGGTACAGTCAGCATACACTGTACATTTGTATAGCTATTTTCACTATACTCGAATATATATATATATATCAATTGATTGATACTCGAATATATATATATATCAATTGATTGATTGATGATAGATTGATTGATTACTTAGTTTTTGGTCATAATAAAATTAGACCATGGACATTTGTATTAAAAGTGTTCAATACGATTATATTAACATTACTATAATATAATATGATTATATTAATATTCTCTGCTCACGTGGCAGAGAATTTTAAAAAATTCCCTGCAACGTGAGCGTTAAAAACACGTCGTTACATGAGCGTTCTTAAAAAAAGAACACGGTAAACAGTAAAATCGCCTGAAGACATCAGGCATTACTTAGGAAACATAGGTCACGTAATAACTCGTTTACTAATAGAATATATATATATATATATATATATATATATATATATATATATAATATTAACAACTGCATCAACAATACCAACAGAAAAACTATATATTAATCACGCTATAATATAAATCGTCTTGTACAACCCACCGAGAACAAACTCGGAGAGAAAAGAAGGGGAAGTAAAAAAAGAACCAAACGAAGTACATGAACAAAAAGTCAAGCACTCGTAAGAAAGAAAAAAAAAACAAAACGAAAACCCTAACACTAAAGCGCTCAATACCAAAGTAGATTAAACCAAGACAAAAAATCTAAGCAAGAGGCAACAACCGACCACGACCCGTTAGGCGAAACCGTGGTCGGTTGTTGGTTCTTGCTTAGATTTCTGTTTATATATATATATATATATATATATATATATATATATATATAGACAGAAAATCTAATCTGTCTATATATATATATATATATATAGACAGAAAATCTAAGCAAGAGCCAACAACCGACAACGGTTTCGCCTAACCGCTCGCCAGGGAAATTGGAGCACACCCAAAACACACCAAAATTGGTATTAAAACTAATCAACTCTGAAATTGAAACGTATTAAATGAATCTTACAATCTTCTACCACAATAGAAAAATTCAATGAAATATTGGATTTATTATACAGTACAACACAAAAAGAACATGAATTATATAAACAAGTCATCCAGAAAAAGCTAACCGAAATATATGAAGGAAAATTACTTCTACCAATCAGTAATGACAACTTCATTAAGCTATCAGATTACCAACTCACTCCAGATGAAATAGAATTCCTTAATCTCGGACCAAATTTTCATGTTGCACAGAAACATAATGTTTAAACAAATGCTAATTGAAGCTTTATATCAACAAATACTTCCACTCGAACAAGACAACCACATTACTATACAGGTTGGCTTAAAATAAGTACTTAAAACTGAATCAATTAAACAGTGTTACCATAAAAATCATGATGATATTATCAACACATCTCTAATAAATGCAACCACACATCTAGAAAATAACAATAATATTGTTATCCGATGTGCAAATAAAACCAACCCATTGGTTATTTTAAACAGTCATGAATATCACTCAAAATTACAGGCCATTCTGGACGATCACAATAAATTTAAAAACTCACTAATAATACCAAGTCCCAATTTAAACATATTAATAAACTTATTACTGCAAACCGTACTGAAATAAGATCCTATAAACTTCAAAAGATTATAGTTGACTCTCAGCCTGGCTACAATTATGGAAATGTAAAAAAATCCATAAACAAGCTCATCTCCACTGACCTATCATTTCACAAATACCCACACCAAAAATAATCTTTCCAAAACATTTAACAAACTAATTACTCCATACCTTTCAAGTAAATATGGTATTAACATCACGAATGAATTTATATAAATTCTCCATTCGGTAAAACATCTTTGGATGTCCAAAACTTATTCACTAATGATCCCGTCCATGAAACGATTGATATCATTATCCATGATGTATACGATCAGACTAGTCTCCCACCAATCAATATTCTTCTTCTTCTATGTGCCCTGTCCCTTCAGGACGTAGGTGATCATGGATCTCCACGTCTCCCTATCCCTTGTGGCTCTTAGTATGTTTGCTCCTGTTGCTCCTGGCAACCCCCGTTCCGTCATCCACTTCATCAGGCCCTGCAAATATGTTATCCGCTGCCTTCCTCTGTCTCTCCTTCCTTCTATCTGACCAGTCAGTATCAGGTTCTCCAGGCTTTCCTTCCTCATTGCATGTCCCAGGAACTTCAGTTGTCTCTTCCTGATGTTCAGCATCAATTTCCTTTTTGTTGCCATTCTTTCTAACACTTCGTCGTTGCTTGTATGTTCAGTCCACGATATCCATAGCATCCTTCTGTAGAACCACATTTCGGCCGCTTCCAGTTTTGTCCTCATTTTCGATGATATTGTCCAGCATTCACAGCCGTACTGAAGAACTGACATCACGTAGCAGTCTAGCACTCTTTTCTTCGTTTCTATTGAGATCTTCCTGTGTGTTAGTATTTTGCTCATCTTCTGGAACGCGTCCTTTGCCATGCCAATTCGCCTTCGGATCTCCGTGTCGCACTTTCCATCTCCTGTTAGAATACTTCCTAGGTACTTAAATTCTTGGACTTGTTTGATTCTGTTATTCCCCACCTGTATTTGGCATGTTGGGTTGTATCTTTTGCTGATGACCATGCACTCAGTTTTCTTAACGTTTATTTGTAGTCCCATCTTGTCACTCTCCACTGCTACTTTCTGTATTAGATCTTGCAGTTTCCTTTCCGTGTCCGCAATCAGTACTGTATCGTCCGCGTATCTTATGTTGTTCAGGTTGTGGCCTCCAATAATAAATCCTGGTGTGTCATCTAGGGTCCTCAAAATATTCTCGCTGTATAGGTTGAACAAATCCGGTGAAAAGACACAGCCTTGTCTTACGCCTTTTTCTATCTTTGTGTATCTACTGAGGTCGTTACCTGTCCGTATGCAGGCCGTTTGCTGCCAGTAGAGATTCTTGATTATTCTTATATCTTTGCCGAAAATGTCGAGGTTTCCTATCATTTCCATCAATTCTTTGTGTCGTATTTTGTCGAATGCTTTCGCGTAATCAATGAAGCATAGGTACAAGTCTTTCTTCATTTGTAATGCCCTTTCAGAGAGCATCCTAATCATGAATATGGCGTTCCTTGTTCCAGTGTCTTTGACGAACCCGCACTGTTCCTGTCCTATCTCTGGCCTGATTCTGCTTCTCGCTCTATTCATCAGGATTCTGACAATCAGTTTTGTAATGTGACTTATTAAGCTGATAGTTCTGTGTAGTTCACACTCGTTTGCACCTGGTTTCTTCGGCAGTGCTATAAATATCGAAAACCCACTATTAAAAAAAAAGATTTATTAGCATGCATCACTCATATACCCTGTAGAGGGGGCTAAGAAGTCCCTCAAACAAATAATAAAAAGAAAAATGCACTACAAATAAAGTAAAATAAAATTTTGTTTATTTTCGTAAAAAAAATAAAAGAACTATTTTTTGTACAAAAATGAAATTGTCCGTAAAGCTGTAAAAAAAAGGAAGAAAGAAAGGAACTGGGAATGTGAAAGGGAAAGGTAGGACGATGTGTAGCGAGCGAGATGAGAGAAAGAGAGGGTTAAAGAATATTCACTGATACGTGATACCGCCTGGTGTGTGAACTGCTGAATTCTCTGTGTGTGTGCTGCGAGCTGTTCGTGTGCTCTTTCGGTGTCAGCTGGTTCCTTCTCCCTTTGATCTTTTGAGAGTTTCTACCTTCCTTTTATCTGAGTGGTGAAGCTTCGGGGAGATCAAGAAATGTGTTTTTTATGTCGAGCCCTGATTGGTAAAAAAAATCATATTTTTGACCACGTGGTGTTCTTTCTACTACGTCCGAGCTTTTGGGTGCGCCTTCCTTGTTTTTGACCCCACAGGGTATGGTAAGGGATGAATTCCCGCGCAATTGTATTTTTTGAGATACACGTGGTGAGAATTAATTTTTATTGTGTGTGTGAGTGTGTGTGTGTGTGTGTGTGTGTGTGTGTGTGTGTGTGTGTAAAATAAAATAAGAAACAGCACAACCCTTTCATGACTAGTTAATATTTATACTCAAATAGATGGTATTGCGATGGGATCTTCGTTTAGGTCCAATCTTTTCTAATTATATGACACATTTAGAAACTCAAATAATTACTGACAATAATAAATCCCCTATATATTTAAGATACATAGATGACATTTTTATTTTAGCTAAAACTATTTATCAAATTACGCAACTTAAAAACAAATTTGAAATTCACTTCGTCTTCAAATTTACATTAGAAGTTAACATTAATAATAAAATTCTATTCATTGATGTATTTATTGATTCGAGCACATACAGATTTACTACTTCTCTAATATAGGAAACCAACTAGCATAAAAGTTTTCTTAATTATAACAGTGAATGCCCCCAAAGATATACGTTAGCTGTTATAAAAACTTAATTCAACGTACACAATTGATATCTTCTTCAAAATCCATATTCTATTAGGAATAAACATTAAACAAATACTTGTTAAGAATAGATTTCCTATATCCTTTATTGATCAACAAATTAAAATGTATCTCAATAAACTTAATAATACCTCTAGCAATATTGATAATAATAATAATAATAATAATAATAGTAAACGTAAAAAACATGACACTATTAACTTATACTATTGTAACCAAATGCATAATAATTACAAACAAGATGAAATAACACTTAAAACATAATACGTAGAAATGTTAAAACCAATAAATAATAATAATCAAATTAAGATCATCATATATTATAAAAAAATTAAAATAATTGACCTCATAGTCTGTTATAACCCTACAACCACACAACTAAATCCTCTATAGAAAACCAATATAGTGTATCAATTTACATGCCCGTTTAAAGATTGTATCTCTGGTACTAATAATAAACCCACTACATATATTACTTTTACTACAACCACATTCTCCCGTAAAATTTACCTGACACCTATCTGATAAGAGTTCAATTATACGACATTTCTTAGAAAAACATAGCCATGTAGGTAAAATCAGACAGATTTTAGTTGATAACACAGTAATACTCACACAGCCACACAATAAAAAGAACCTTCAGCTATTGGAGGACATCTACATTAAATCAAAACAACCTACACTTAATAAAATCACATTTCAATCTGGTCACAACACATCATATTGCATTTAGACATATTGTTCTGTTAACATTTCGGTCTCTCACGCGATATGACATCATAGAACCGCATTACAAATTTACGAACTGCGTCTGCTATTCAGTGATTGTTATGTTCGCATAGCAATGTCCTATGTCAACACAAGATAAAATCATCTTTGATAGTGGATATCTATATTCTAACGTCCCTGTAAATCTCTGAAAATGGCACATGTGAGCAGAAAACTTAGAACCAGCATAATAAAAATATCGAAATGTTGAACAATTTTTGTCTTTATTTACACCTGAAATTAAAGTCGAAATACGAACGGCTCATGATTAAACATAATAGAAATTCATTGTCTGTTATATTTAACATTATATGTTTAGAAAAAATATTTACAGTACTGTGCAAAAAATTTTAGGATAAGAACTATTTTATCTTTTATGAGGCATATTGAGAGAAAATAATCTATTTTATAAATATTTATGAAACTATTTAATAAACCTTTATGAAACTATTTAATAAGTCTTTTGCTTAGATCACAGCCTTCATTCTGATTTATCAATTGTTTTATCCAAAATATCCCATAGTGTGTTCAATAGAGTAGATTAAAAAAAACGTGTTTAATAGAAGATAGGAAAAATTAAATATAACTACTTTTTAATACATTTCTTTTACAGCTAGTTTTAAATAATCAATATTTATTAGCAATTTAAACGGCCTTTCACCCTATATTTGAATTTCAGTGGCCTTTTTAGGAAAATCAGCCCTGTTCTAATACTTTTGCTCACTACCGGTAGTTTGCAAAAGTGATAGGACAGGGAGGATTTTAAACTTTAGTTTAAAAATAAAATAGTTCTTGTACTAATACTTTTGCACAGTACTGTATATATATATATATATATATATATATATATGTGTGTGTGTGTGTGTGTGTGTGTGTGTGTTTTAAAAAGTTTCTGTGATTGTCAATTATTGTGATGTGATTGTAGCTCTATTATTCTACAATCTTTATTTGTTTCTCTTCTTTAGTTTGGTTATTTTTATTTTTACATTTTTCATATTGTGTGCAAACATGGCCTCTTATAATCATTCGTATGTGTGTAATTATATTGTGTATGTATATTGTTTCCGGTTAAGATTTTTCATGTGTATGGGTAATTTGGCGTATGTTTTCCATTTCTTTGACACATCCTGTATTTTTCTTACAATATTCAACTTTCCTGTTTAGGATACTGCTTCCGGCTTTCTCTTTTCCAATCTTTTCACACTTTTCTTTTTTTTTTTTTCAATTGGAGTAGATAGACTAAACTATCGCATGGTTCACACTCCACCCACGTCTATTGAACAGGTGAAGAGTCTCATCCCTTGTTCCCTGTTTAGGATGTGGTTTCCGGATTTCTCTTATCCAATCTTTTCAATCTTACGTAGCCCCCTGCACATCAGTGGTGTTACCGCCTTGCTCGGGGTGATATGATTAAAAAAAAAGTATACATACCCTTCACCTAACTTAATTTCATATGCGTGAAAAATCTTTTTGAAATATTCTGAAAAAATGTGTCATTTGATTTTTTATGCTTACCAAAGCAGTGTGTAATTTTTCCAACTACCGAAATAAATTTTGTATTCATATCCGTTTAATTATTTGTTAAATTTTTCTCTCAGTATATATATATATATATATATATAGTGTGTGTATCGAGGGAGCAAATAATTTTCTAAACATATATTGTTAAATATAAGAGACAATGAATGTCTATTATGTATAATCCTGAGCCGTTCTAAACGTCGTGTTCTGGCTTTAATTTCAGTGAAAATAAGGAAAAAATTCACCAACATTTGGATAAATTTTTATTAAGTTGGTTCTAGGCTTTCGGCTCACATGAGAGAAAATTTGAGTACTGCGTTTGTTATTTTTGGTAAATATTGCCGTTGTTTAGCGGAGTTTTATGTCAACACAGGATAAAAATCAACGCTGATGGTGGATGTTATTGGGTTACCATCCTTATAAACTCTCTGAAGATGGCTCATATATACATATATATATATATATATATATATATATATATATATATATATATAAAATAAATATTTTTGCCTGTTTACACTATTCCGAATTTTTAAACATTTGCCTCAATACTTTTGTTTTACCTATTTACCTATATATATACATATATATATATATATATATATATATATATATATATAATTAAAATACTTTAATCCAAACGGAAAAGTAGGAAGGTAAATCCCAAAAACCTGATCCTAATTAATATTAAAATTTTACTATTAAAAATGATGCAGAAGGAGAACTCAATGTAATTAAAATTAGAGAGCTAATATAAAATAAAATAAGTTTTCAATGTTCAAAAATGTTGAATGAACATTTCAACATGAAATCCCCAAGAGAGGTTTCACATCTCCTCAGCGAAAAAGGGGGAATAAAAAATAAAAATAAAAAAAAAAGTAAAAAAGAAATAAATAATAAAAAATAAAATAAAAAAGTGACGGTTAAGATTTAAGAAATTTACGTCACAAAAATATTCGGAAGTAAATCATGTCTAATTTTAGATTTTAATTTTAGATATTGTTGTAAGTGACGAAATGGAAAATTTGGTTTCGTCTAGCTTTACCCACTTTTATTCTAATTTTTTCCATTTTAAAATATTACGGTTCCTGACGAGATGTGAAATCTCTCATACGGATTTCATGTTGAAATGTTCATTCAACATTTTTGAATATTGAAAATTTATTATATATATATATATATATATATATATATATATATATAAACAAAAGTAGGTAAAACAAAAGTAATGAGGCAAATGTTTTAAAATTCTGAATGCTGTTAACAGGCACAAAAGGGAACAGAAAAGTGATCACATCCTTTTTAAGTCATAATAAATAGAACCAACATTTGGCAACACGACATGATCACCTAAGCTTATATCATGTATGGCACTTAACTGTCTGATATATATATATATATATATATATATATATATATATATCAGGCATAGGGAAATGCAAGTGTGACATTTACTTACCATACGATACAGCATATCAAATTTTCAGGTTGTAGTATTGACAATAAATAAAAAAATTTGTAGAAAGCGGAGGGAATATAAAAAATTGATATTATTCGACACAGAAAGAAGGACTCTGAAATGTAATGCGTAATCCAAATAATATTTGTTATGTCGTGATTAAGAATAAATAACTCAACAACAGGAATAGGTTAATTGTTGTATTCCGTGAAAATAGTATTTACAAAGGTTATTAGTATCCAATACAAGAATAAAGGTTAATCGTCTCAACCGTCGTAAGACGTAGTATGAGCAATGGGTACTTCCGGGTCGTCAGCGGAAGTCTACCACTGACTTGTCGATCGGCTGCTCGGCGCACTCGCTCCCTACTTAGATGCCACCATTACTTTACATAGTAATGGAATAGTACATTATAGCCGAATAGGCGCGGGCGTCCCAACAATATTTTAACGTTTATTCACCAAATACAATGCTCAAGGTTTATTCAAAGAGGCTTACCGAATGTGTTGTGCAATATAAGTATAAAAGAAAGATGTAAATATTATGAGAATCTGGAGAATAGGTAATTTTTGAGTCTTGAGTTTGAGAGGTTAAGATTAGAGTGTTCGGTAAAGTATCTACCCAGAAAACTGTATTCGAAAGTTGTGGATCTTGACTGAAAGATGTCAAAGTGGAACTTTATCTTTACTATTGGAATACTGGTGGCTCACAGCTGTAAAACTGTTAAATGAAAAAAACTAAAGGAAAGAGCATGTCCGAACATTTCCACGGGAATAGAGATAGAAGAGAGATAAAAGTCATTACCAACAAGGCCATTCAAACGAGCTTGACCTCTGTCAAGACTGGAACGAGATCACCTATAAAGAAAAATGCAGTAAGTGTCAAATGAACCCATCATTTTTTTTTAATCACGTCACACCGAGAAAGTTGGTAACGACACTGATGTGCAGGAGGCTACATAAGAGTAAAAGCACTAAGTAAAAGAGAGTGAAGAGAAGGACAAACCAGTTAGAAAGGAGCAAGAGAAGGGAGGGAATACAGGTGTGATGACAGTTGCAGAGGTGGGGGAGAAAGGAAAGGATATACAGGGTGGTGAGGAAAGAACAAAAGTCAAGTGGTTAAGAGATGAGTATTGACCTTGTATTTGAATTCCTGGAGGTTGTAGCCGTCAGGAAAGCAAGAATAAGGAAGCGAGTTTCACAAGCGGGAAGTGAGAAGAAAAAACTGCAGGAGTAGAATTGTCGTCTGCATTTGATTAATCTCACTGTGACACTGAAATGCAATTATTTTTTAGAACCTTATCTGGTAAGGATTTTTTCATTTCACCTAAAGCAAGGCAATAAAGCCACCATGACAGAAAGAGTGTTATATATATATATATATATATATGTGTGTGTGTGTGTGTGTGTGTGTGTGTGTGTGTGTGTGTGTGAATATCAATAAATACAGTGTGTCCATAATGTCCGTGTGCATTCTAAAAACAAATTATGACTTTATTTGTATTTGTGATAAAAATAATCTGTAAAAGACATTATAAACTTGAATGTACCTAGTTTTAAATATAGTTATTGAATAATTCTTTCTAAATCAGGAATTTCCCTAACAGATGAATCTGAAGAGGTGGACCCTTTTATTGACCTCCACGTTCGCCAGATTTGACTCCATTAGGTATTTTATGGGGACATGTGAAAACAATTGTCTATGCAACCAAACCTAGTTCATTAGAAGAGTTAAAAGCTAAAACAACTAATGTCATTTAGCAAATGTTTTCCGTGAAAAAATCGTATGACCCTTTGTATTGCTAATGATGGCGGACATGTGGAAACTTAAATAAAATTTCAATAAACCTTAAAAATATAGATTTACTTTTTTCTAATCCTTTGTAGAATTTATTTCTATCGCAAATACAAATGAACTTATAATTTTTTAAAAGTTGACTTAAAACTTCATCGACACCTTGTATACATATAAATACACGAACATATATAAATATTTTGCTGATGTTAATAAAGCAGATATTAATGTAGATGAACTTAGCTCACTGGTGACCCCTATATAAGAATTTACTCGAGCCACAAGATTAGCAACTAGGTACTACCCGTTTGCTGTGAAACCAATAAGACATAAACGCAAATTCTACTCCATCAGCTTCTTTTCTCGCACTTCCCGCCTGTGGAATTCCCTTCCATTTAGTTGCTTCCCCGACAGCTACAATCTCCAAGAATTCAAATATAAAGTCAATACTCATCTCCTATCTCACTAACCTGCATTCTCTCTCTCATGCTCCTTTCTCGGTCCACTCCACTCTCATCAGTATTCTCATTCTTCTCTTACCGACTTCCTGACACCCTCTATAACATGTCACTCTTTCTCATAACATTTCTCCTATGTAACCCGCTGCACAACAGAGGCAGTTAAATGCCTTGCTTGGTGCGATAAGATTATCAAATAACAGAGATATTTTTTGTTTTTGCTTAATTTTTCCTTAATTTTAAACTTTTCATGCCTAACTGAAGGATTTGTTTTGTTTTTTAGCAGAAATTTCTTTGACTGGTTAAAACTTAGCCAGTCACCAACCTAAGCTTTTTTTTTTATTGGAGTAGACAGACCAAACTATTGCACGGTTCAAACTCCACTCACGTCTATTGAACAGGTGAAGAAGCTCATCCCTTGTTTCCTGTTTAGGATGTGATTTCCGGCTTTCTCTTTTCCAATCTTTTTTCTCTTACGTAGCCCCCTGCGCATCAGTGGCGTTCTCGCCTTGCTTGGGGTGATATGATAAACACACACACACACACACACACACACACACACACTGGATATTTTACCAAACCACAAATTCAATAGGTTAGTTACACACTGTCATGAGTGCAACGCTAATCTCGATTCAAAAATTGATGCTTTAATTTAAAGTGAAAGCAATTCGTATAGAAAATGCTTTGATCCCACTTTCATTTCACAGTAAATTTATGTACATATCTATACAAAATTTTACCTTTTTCCGAAGATATACTATTATTTTAATGTGAGATGCTGAATACTATAAATGATGAACCAAATACAAAATCAAACGGAAAGCAAACTAAGAAATGAAACGTATAAAATTATCATGAAAATATAAATTTGCGGTGTTTAAGTATTTTTTTTGGTTATTTTGGTTATTTTTGAAACAAAGGATTATTGAAAGAAAGTAGTGGACAGAAAAGACAAAATAACGACAAAAGAAGGAAAAAAAGAAAGAAAGAAACTACTGGAAGGTGTAGATAAAAACAAAGAGAAACGTTACTTGAAAGAAAGAAAGAAAGAAAGAAAGAAAGAAAGAAAGAAAAAGAAAGAACAGAATGATATTGTTAAAGTAATTGTGAAAGAAAGAACGGAAGAAAGCGAATATGCGAAAAAGAGAAGTGAATGAAATGAGTAAAGAAAGAGAATTAATAAAGAAAGAAACGAATGATATTGTTAAAGAAAGAAAGAAAGAAAGAAAGAAAGAATGAACCGAATGATATTTTTAAAGTAATTTTGAATGAATGAAAGAAACAGGAAATATGAAAGAGATAAGTGGATGATATAATTAAAAAAGAGAATTCATATCATGCAAAAGAAGAAAGAAAGAAAGAAAGAAAGAACCGAATGATATTGTTAAAATAGTTGTAAAAAGAAAGAAAGAAAGAAAGAAAGAAAGAAAGAAAAAAGAATGAAAGAAAAAAGAGAAAATACGAAAAAGAGAAGTGGATAAAATAATTAAAGAAATAGATTTAATATTATGAGAAAGAAAGAAAGAAGAAAGAAAGAAAGAAAGAAACGAATGATATTGTTAAAGAAAGAAAGAAAAAACGAACCAAATGTTATTGTTAAATTAATTTTGAATGAAAGAAAGAAACAGAAAATATGAAAGAGAGAAGTGGATGATATAATTAACGAAAGAGAAATAATACCATGTGAGTAAAGAAAGAATAAAAAAGAAAGAAAGAAAGTAAGCGAAAATAAGAAAAAGTGAAGTGGATGAAATAATTAAAGAAAGAGAATTGATATTAGGAGAAAGAAAGAAAAAAAATTACGAAAAATGATATTGCTAATTAAAGTGAATTAATATTATAAGAAAGAAAGAAAGAAAGAAAGAAAGAAAGAAAGAAAGAAAGAAAGAAAGTAAAAGATAAAAGAGAGGAAAGAAGAAATACATTAGGGGAGAAAGAAAGAAAGAAAGAAAGAAAGAAAGAAAGAAAGAAAGAAAGAAATAGTAAAAGATAGAGAGGAAAGAAGAAATACATTAGGGGAGAAAGAAAGAAGGAAAGAATGAAAAAAAGAAAGAAAAAGAAAATATGAAAGAGAGAAGTGGATGACATAATTAAAGAAAGAGTATTAACATCACGTGAAAGAAAGAAAGAAAGAAAGAAAGAAAGAAATAGTAAAAGATAGAGAGGAAAGAAGAAATACATTGGGGACAAAGAAAGAAAGAAGGAAAGAATGAAAAAAAGAAAGAAAAAGAAAATATGAAAGAGAGAAGTGGATGACATAATTAAAGAAAGAGTATTAACATCACGTGAAAGAAAGAAAGAAAGAAAGAAAGAAAGAAATAGTAAAAGATAGAGAGGAAAGAAGAAATACATTAGGGGAGAAAGAAAGAAAGAAGGAAAGAATGAAAAAAAGAAAGAAAAAGAAAATATGAAAGAGAGAAGTGGATGACTTAATTAAAGAAAGAGTATTAACATCACGTGAAAGAAAGAAAGAAAGAAAGAAAGAAAGAAAGAAAGAAAGAAATAAAGTAAAAGATAGAGAGGAAAGAAGAAATACATTAAGGGGAGAAAGAAAGAAAGGAAGGAAAGAATGAAAAAAAGAAAGAAAAAGAAAATATGAAAGAGAGAAGTGGATGACATAATTAAAGAAAGAGTATTAACGAAAGAAAGAAAGAAAGAAAGAAAGAAAGAAAGAAAGAAAGAAAGAAAGAAAGAAAGAAATAGTAAAAGATAAAGAGGAAAGAAGAAATACATTAAGGGAGAAAGAAAGAAGGAAGGAAAGAATGAAAAAAAGAAAGAAAAAGAAAATATGAAAGAGAGAAGTGGATGACATAATTAAAGAAAGAGTATTAACATCACGTGAAAGAAAGAAAGAAAGAAAGAAAACGAAAATACGAAAAAGAGAAATCCATGATATTGTTAAAGAAAGAGAATTAATATTAGATAAAGGACAGAAAGAAACAAGAAAGAAAGACCGAATGACATTATTAAAGTAATTATTAAAGATGGAAAGAAAGAGAAAATACGAAATAGAGAAGTGGATGATATAATTAAATAAGTGAATTAATATTATGTTAAAGAAAGAAAGAAACAAAGAAACAAAGAAAAGAAAGAAAGAAACAAAGAAAGAAAGAAAGAAAGAAACAAACAAACAAACAAATAAACAAACAAAGAAACAAAGAAAAAATTAAAGAAAGAAAAAGAAGAGAGAAACGAATGAACAAACGAACAAACAATCAATTTGAAAGTAAAACGAAAGACAGAGGAACAAAAAAGGAAAGAAAGAATAAATTATCACAAGAATGAAAAAAAAAGAATGAAAAACATACAAAAAAATGGAAAATTAAAAAAGAAGACGTTAAGAAAGAAAATGCAAGAATGAAATGAATGAAGTAAATAGAAGGAAAATTGCGAATTATGACAAGAATGAAAAAAAGAATGAAAAACGTACAATAAAAATGGAAAATTAAAAAAGAAGACGTTAAGAAAGAAAAGGCAAGAATGAAAATGAAATAAATAGAAGGAAAATTGCGAATTATGACAAGAATGAAAAATAGAATTAAAAACGTACAATAAAAATGGAAAATTAAAAAAGGAGACGTTAATAAAGAAAAGGCAAGAATGAACTGAATGAAGTAAATAGAAGGAAAACTGCGAATGATGACAAGAATGAAAAAAGAATGAAAAACTTACAATAACAATGGAAAATTAAAAAAATGACGTTAAGAAAGAAACGGCAAGAATGAACTGAATGAAGTAATTTGAAGGAAAATTGCGAATTATGACAGGAATGAAAAAATCAAACCAAAAACGAGAAAAAGAACAGAAAAAGACGAATAGTTAGAAAAACCGGAGAGGTACATCAAAGATTGATCTGCCAGTAAACGACCTTCTTGATTGCAGTCGATAATCCCCTTCCCTTTATTTGGCTTCTCAATAACAGATGCTAAATAGCCATCTAAGGTCGAGGACAATAAAGAATGAATAAAAGAAAGGACAGTCTTTTCAAAAGAGGCTCAATGATATTAGTTCCGGCCGGGAAAATGACTAGATGCGTAAGCTATGAAGTGATACGGTAGTCCAATCGGTGGCATGTGACACCATCTGATAAAAATCCCATAAATCTTGACCAATGGCAGTCGACCGAAGCCGTTAATTTCTCAGAGATATCGATCGACTTGGCCGGATTGCAATTTCCTTATGAAGTTGTATTTACACTCAGATTCGAAACTGTTGTCAACCGTTTGCGAGATTAAGTTTGGTTGTACTGTTTTAACGCATTAACTGCCAGCCACGTAGTTGGACATTTTTATTATCACGCCCACCTCTAATTAACTCATTTTGTGCTTTTGCCAGCAGGGCTACATCCAAGGACTTCAAGTTTATTTTAACGAAAATAACTGGTACTTAACGTCAATGACAGAAATGAAAAAATCCCTCCGACATAATTTGCTTTTCTGGGAAAAGTTTATTCAAAATATAACACATTAAAGAATCAGTTGAAAAACAGGTTTGATGTTTGAAATAAAGATTATGTAATTGAATTAAGGCGCTCAAAATGTTAAAGGTACAAGATCACTGGTGCCGCCTAAGCACGAATTTACACGAGATACTAGATTAGCAATTAGGTCCCACCCTTTTACAGTTAAACAAATAAGATGTAACCGTAAATTCTACTCCAACAGCTTCTTTTCTCGCGCTTCCCGCCTGTGGAACTCCCTTCCACAAGTCTGCTTTCCCGACAGTTACAATCTCCAGGTGTTTAAATGTAGGGTCAATAGACACCTCCTATCACACTAACTCCCAACTATTCTCAGAACACTCTCATCTACCCAACCCTCATTCTCGGTATCCTCACCCGCCTATCACCCACCCTCTGTTATTTCCTATATTTAAACAGCCTTTCTCCACTCTACGTAGCCCCTTGCACAGTAGTGGCAGTGACATGCCTTGCTCGGGGTGAAACGCTTATTAAAAAAAAAAAAAATGTGGCAAAACACTGCAGTCAAGGAAAACCTATGTAACCATTTTTTATGCTTTCTTCCTTCACATTATCTCTCCCGACTTATGCAAGTTGGTATCGAAGTCGAATAATTCTTTATTTCGATAGGGGGTGCTTTCTATTGTAACTAGCAGTATAGCCGGGCGTTGCTCGGGCGTAATGAAAGCTTTAAAACTAATCCATGCTTGGTCCTGGAGCTCAGACACTTTGGACATTGGCACGAAAGACTAAAAAATCAAGAGTTGTTTCCAGTTAAAGCGAAACCGTAGACTGAAAGAAAAATGAATAGATGTAAGTCAAATTTTGATTTCCTGGTATCGATATCAAATAAGTTTTTCGTCGTAAACTGAATTTTGAAGGCTAAATAAGTCCTCTGAGTAAACGGTATCATGGCTGAGACTGAGAACTGCAATTATACCTACTTAGAGCCAAACTCGAAGCAAAAACTAAAATAAAAGGGCTGAAAAAAATACAGACATACAGGCAGATAAACACACACACACACACACACACAGATCTTGCCTTATATATATATATATATATATATATATATATATATATATATTATCGATTTTCTGCACTATTGTAAGAACTGCAACCTTGAAACTTCTGAATATCGTTTCTTATGTTTTTGTCTATGAGTGTATCAAATTTGATTAAAATCTGACCATTCCTTCTAAAACACGATTTTTTCGATTATCAATTTTCGATATTCATCGGGGGTACACAAAACCTAGCTAAGAACACTCGCAGATGCTTAGAGTACAACTGTGTAAATTTTCAAGAAAATCAGTTCAGCCGTTTCGGAGACTATAGGTAACAGACACACACACAGAGACAAAGTTCCACTTATAAATATGTTTAGATAGATTTAGATAAGACTTCATTAATTGGATTGATAGGTGTTTCGAGAACTAACTAGGAGCAATGTCTTCCTTTGGAATATCAACCTTAAAATTGATATTTCTTTGATATTGATACGTCCCGGAAATGTTTGTTGGTTGGTTTGTTGTTTTGTTTTATGTCATATCAACCTCACCAGGTCATTTATTGCCGACTAAATTTTATTTATTTATTGCTGGTAATATCTTTTTCTTTCAAAAATTTATTGTTGTTTTTATATAAGTTTTGTGTCTAGTAATACTTTTTTCTTTTCGAGTATCAAGATTCATTGGGATTTGTTTTTTTAAGGGCAGTGTCCCCAAGTCTACCTTTGTTATTTAACCCATAACTGGATGGAAGGGACGGATTAATACCTTTCCCAAGGGTACCAGTGCTTAACTGAATGCACCGATTTCTCTTTCCGAGCCGATATCCACTGCACCACAACGCACATCCTTCACTAAACGCTTACAGTAAATGGTATTCCCAAGTGGTCACCTCCCGGAAAGGGATATATATATCATTAGAAATAGCTAAGTATTTTTAGCAAATGTAACTGGGTAGGACAATCTAGCAAATAGCCGTAATGGAGCTTTACTCGTCGTAGTCTTATACAGTATGCTTAAGCGTAGGCTTATGCAATTGGCGTAGTCAATAAGCCTTCTCATAGGCGTAGTCCTAGTCTGGATTTACGGCTGACACCAGCCAATCATATTACTGTGTGGGGTAACGAAGATGTATGCATATTGATCACATCAGATCAGTATGATGGCGTTTTTTCTCCTTTATACATTTCGTCCTAAAAAGAAGAGCATATTTGTGTTAGGATTTGTGAGTTTGTGATTGTGGATGGGCGAGGGTATGCGTGTATGAGATGAGTATAGTATTGTTTATATTTATTTTAGAATTAAGAAACTCATAGACTGGTGATCGTTCTGTCTGCTAAACTTCACATTCACATCTCGCGAATGAATATGATTAGGGAAAAGCTGATTTTTCGGATTTGAAGTTTCCAATATCTCTTTTAAAGCTATTTACATTCTGCGATTGATCAGAATATTGTGAACCCTGTATTAAACACTGGCATCCCCGTCCAAAATAGGCTTAAACGAGAGTCCTTTATTAGATAAGGTGAACGTTTCGATATAAGGACTTCTACGAGGATCATTCAATAAATAAGGTGAATTTTTCGGTATAAGGACTTCTACGAGGGTCATTCAACAAATAAGGTGAATTTTTCAGTATAAGGACTTCTACGAGGGCCATTCAATAAATAAGGTGAATTTATCGGTATAAGGACTTCTACGAGAGTCATTCAATAAATGAGGTGAATTTTTCGGTATCAGGACTTCCACGAGGGTCATTCAATAAATAAGGTGAATTTTTCGGTATAAGGGCTTCTACGAGGGTCATTCAATAAATAAGGTGAATCTTTCGGTATAAGGACTTCTACGAGGGTCATTCAATAAATAAAGTGAATTTTTCGGTATAAGGACTTCTACGAGGGTCATTCAATAAATAAAGTGAATTTTTCGGCATGAGGACTTCTACGAGGGTCTTTCAATAAATAAGGTGAATTTGTTTATATAAGGATTTCTATGAGGGTCATTCAATAAAAAAGGCGAATTTTTCTAAAGTGAATTAAAAAAAAAATACAGATAGAAGCCTACATTTTTTTCAACGTAGTCTCCCAGCAGTGTCACCCTCTTTTCCCATCTGTGCACAAGCTTCCGTATTCCCTCAGCGTAGAACCTTTGGACTGATGTCTCACTTTTGACTTCATCGTCACTTTCAAAATTCTTTTAACAATTCAGCCCATCGTAGAAAATTTTTGGTTGAAACATGTGGTACCATAGACACAGTTGACATTCTCCTATGAAATACTTGTAGCGACTGAAATGTGGTTCTACAGAAGGATGCTGTGAATATCATGAATCAAGCATGTGATGAGGTCTTAGAAATTATGGAAACGAAAAGGAAATTAATACTGAGCATCAGGAAGAGACAGCCGAAGTTCCTGGGACATGCAATGAGTAAGGTGGGCTTGGAGAACCTGAAACTAACAGTCCAGATAGAGGGGAAAAGAGACAGGGGAAATCAGCGGATAACATATTTGAAGAACCTAATCAGGTGGATGATGGAACGAGGGTTGCATGGTGTAACAGGAGGTGTGCTAAGAGCCACCAGGGATAGAGAGACGTGGAAAGCCATGATCGCTACGCCCTGAAAAGACAGAGCACATAGAAGAAGAAGAGTTCAGCATTAATTTCAATAGTTAAAGATTGTGTGTGTGTGTTTTCCATTCAGTCAGTTAAGTATTATTAAAACATGATCGCCTAACCCTGTTTAGGCGATCATGTTTTTTTTTTAGACAAGATTGACCGGGAAAAATGTTTACCTGCATTAGTTTGCCATTACTTTCTGCGGTAGATATTAGACACTCTAATCTACAAGGAAATAGAACTCAACGTTTTCTCCTCTTTAACCCATAACTTTACCAAGGCTATTTGCCTGTAAGTAAATGCAGGAATTTCAACTGGAATTCGAACTCGTTTCTTCAATATCTCGTTTCAAGACGCTATCTATCAAGATGCAACACAACGATAAAACTTCATTTTTTTTTGTATTATGCATATTATAATTATTAATAGGGATTTTCATGTTTAATTTTTGTTTTTGTTTTTTGTTACAAATGCTCAAGAGATAAATTGTACACACAGAACTAGTTAGGACTACATAGAAATTTGAAGGTATTTTAGTGTCATGGTGTCATCACCCATTAAACGGAATGAACTCTTCCAACCGTTACTTATACCTCCCCTCATAAGAAGTGAGTGTCAGTGGCCAGTAGATAGCGGAGATAGCCTAAGTAGTCCTAGAGAGTAGCCTAAGGAGGGTCGAATTATTTTTTTTTTAATCATTTCACCCCGAGCAAGGCGGAAACGCCACTGATCTGCAGGGGGCTACATAAATGTAAAAAGATTAATTAGAAAAAAGTGAGGAGTATAAACTAGTTAGAAAGGAACAATAGAAAGCTGAAAAAGCAGGTGCGATGACAGATACATAGGTGGAGAGAAAGGGAAGGATATACGGGGGTGGGGAGAGAGCTAGAGTCCAGTGGTTAGTAGATGAGTATTGACTTTGCATTTAAATTTCTGGAGGTTGTAGCCGTCAGGAAAGCAAGAATACGGGAGCGAGTTCCACAGGCGGGAAGTGCGAGAGAAGAAGCTGCATGAGTAGAACTGTCGTCTGCATTTGGCTAACCTGACTGTGAATGGGTGGGACCCAGTTGCCAGTCTGGTTGCACGAGTAAACACCTGTTGAGGAGGCATCAGTGACTTAAGTTCGTCTGAGCAGAAACCATGAAAGTTTTTATAGAACAGACAAAGGGAGGCCACATTTCGACGATGGGTAAGTGGCTGCAGTCGAGCCGCCAGATCAGTACCTATCACATTACAGACTCTCCTTTGGAGCCTGTCAAGAACACTGAGGAGAACGGCAGGGGCACCTGACCATAAATGGCAGCAGTACTCCATGCACGACGGATGGTTGTATATATACGCAACATATAATCAAAGAGCAAGCGTAAGAGCGGATGTCAACTTAAATCTAAAGATACATTCAGCAAGTCAGTTAGACTGCTGACCCGTAGATTTGAAACGTAAAGGAAGGGGGTTAGGTAAGAGGGGGGAGAGAGAGAAAGAGATAGAGCGTTAAAAAGGAAGGGTAAATATCTGAAAGCGTAAAAAAAAGGGTAGAAGAAGAAAGAAGAGAGGTATAAATTTAAAGTAGAAAAATATATGATAGGAGAAAATAAGAATTAAAAAATAAATATTATATCTTAACGGTGAAAGGATAAGAAATTGGGGTCTAAAAAATTAAAAATATTTAAGAGATAACAGTTAATCAATACCAAATAACATCACACCACAATATAATCAAGATTATACTAATTATACAATCAACAAAATAAACATAATACAATATAAAGTTTAAAAAATTAAAATAAATTAATTTAAAAGTAAGCCTAATTATTCTATAAAATTTTGTTGTTTAAACTTAATTATTTAGTTTAAAAATAAATTTACATATTACTGGTGAAAGGATAAGAAACTGGAATTTTAAAAAGAATTTAAGAAAATTAAAAAAATTAAGATAAAATAGTTAATCAATCCGTTTTAATCACAATTACAAGCACACCACTATATAATCAAAAATATACTAATTATTCGGTTAACAATACAATAATAATAATAATACTTAATAATGTAGGTAAATTTTTTGATCAACGGTACAGTTAGAATACAGTATGGCTTTAGTAATGTAAAAAACCTATATATATATATATATATATATATATATATATATATATATATATATATATATACGTACAACTCACACACACACACAATTAAATGCGTACGCACACACACGCATATCTATGTACACACCTATATGTACACGCAAAAAAATATATACACACATTTTTTTTAATCACATCACCCCAAGCAAGGTGGTAAGGCCACTGATGTGCAGGGGGTTACGAAAGAGTGAGTATATTGGAAAAGAGAAAGCCGGAAACCACGTCCTAAACAGGGAACAAGAGATGAGCCTCTACACCTGTTCAATAGACGCGGGTGGAGTGTGAACCGGGCGATACGAACACACGTATATACACGAATACACCTGAAGAGACAAATATGTAAGCAATACCACAGACATATATCAACTCGTAAAAAAATAATTTAAAAGAAATTTCGATACATATAACAATGGTGTACAAATAAACAATATATATTTCATGACATAGTGAGATGTGTGTAAAGACTTCAAATGAATGAATGAGGGGCTAAAATTTTAATATAGTTTAAAACGGCTCCTAGTTCAATCCTCAGATTCAGCAGGTCTAATTGCTGTTTGTTTTTGATGATAGTGATTTTTTCATCCAGGCATAAGCGTCAGTAATCTTTGAAGTTAATGGGTGTGTTAGATTTTTTTAATGATATATATATAAACTACCGGCCTTAATTATTAGGTACCCCAGTGTTTTAAAATAATGATGCATTTCATACTATTTTTAGCATTTATTTTCAAGTAAATTAAAATAGAGTGCTTCTTTTATTAATACTGCACAATAACCTATGCATCAAAAGCATTTATAAATTTAATGATTACCTGTATTGCAGTTTCATCAATGAGAAAAAGTTGAAAATTTAACGTGATTCGGATGAGTTCATCTTTGCTTTCTTGACTTGTAAAATTTTGCAAAGTAATAATAACAAAAGAAGCATTCTATATTCATTTGGCAATAAATACTAAAACTAGTATGAAATACGTCATTTCTTCTAAAAAGCTGGGGTGACCCTAATATTTATGGCCGGTAGTATATATATATATATATATATATATATATATATATATATATATATATACGTACCTACAATAAAGTAGCACTAATTAAAGACTAAAGTCAGAAAAAACCAATGCTAAATTATCAGGAACGTAAATCGTCAACAACCCAACGAGGATTACCACGTGGGTTAAATAAAGGGGAAGAAAAAAAGAAACAAACCAAGCACAAGAACAATGAGTCAAGGGCTTGTTTGAAAGAAAAAAAAACCAAGACGAAAACCTTAACAGTAAAGTGCTCTATACGAAAGTACGAAAGTAGAGCAAAAATCTAATTTGTTAGCCTTGCCCTGACGATCCGTTGCGTGAAACCGCGGTCGCGGTTTCGCTCATCTTTAGATTAAGTGTATTGTATATATATATATATATATATATATATATATATTAAATTATATTTTAGAATATGTATATATTTTTTTATATATATATATATATCCACTACAAATAGTACATTTGTTTCGACATTGAAACTTCAATGTCTCATCAGGCGATGTTGATAGGAATGGAAAGCCTCTTTTCTTATATTTGGTCAGTTGTGTGTGGGATGAGGTAGGGGTTAGTGATAAGGGAACAAGTCTAGTGGATTGACCGTTAGAATTTTGAAGAGAGTGGTGTGGGTAGTTAAAATGGTAGATTAATAAGAGTTTTTGATTTCTAGACAGAGATGACATTAGCAGCTAGAATGTAAGTTTATTTTATATATCTTGTGACTAGACTATATCCTTTAGGATTTCTTACAGGAACAGGTTAGGGGCGTGATGCTTATTCAGTACAGAATGTTTTTGTATTTAAGCAGAGTTTTTATGAATAATCTAAATTTGTATATCATAATTTTGGATTTAAGAAATCGATTTTTTCAATTATTTTTTAAATTTTAATTAGATCACAGTTTCGAAACCGATTTCTTCTATTAAATTTCAAATTTTAATTAGATCACCGTTTGCAGTAAGATTTTAGGTAATAGGTAAGCAGGTAATAAGTGCGTAATAAGTAGAATTTTTTTATGTAGGTGGAAAGATTGAATGATTTTTGGACTTTGTGTATTCACTCGTATATATATATATATATATATATATATATATATATATATATATATATATATTTATGGGTATAGAGTGAGTAGAGAGTGTAGAGTCGGTGAAGAATAAGTGTTTGACGCAGTATTATTTGAAAGCGTAATTCTACTTGTATCTGTGACTTACCAAGCAGCTTTACTAAAACGAAAGTTATAAAATTAACCTTGAGTTTCATAGAATTTAACGAATTTACAAAGGTAACTGACGCTGTGATTTTTTTAACCGAGTAAATTTACAAAACAAGAAGAAGGAAAAGAAGAAGAATAGGACAGAAGAATGTTTCCATGGAAACATAGATGTTGGATAAATAATGGCTAACCATAAAGAGGCTCTGTTTACACTGTTCAGGAAAATATCCCCTGTCTGGAGAAAAACAAACTTTAGGTGAACCGGCCTCTAAATTACAATTTTAAAGCTGGCATAGATGCGTTTCTAACTCCCATTCCTCCATCTCTAATCGAAGGTAACCTTAAATAAACATGAATTCATCGAGCCACAATACTTTTTTGTTTATTAAAGTGCGAAACGTCTGCAAAAATGTCCTTCAGATTCAGCACAATAAAAACAAACTTGTAACATTCCAAGATCACCGAGCAGCCCTTAAATTTATTTATTTTTCAAGGCGTTCTATAATCTTGGAATTATTTGGAACATTTGTTTTCATCCTTGGTTGAGAAAGGTGTTATAACAGATAGAACATTTACGACCAAGTACCCACTGCTCATCAGATGTTCATAGATTGGCTAATTATTTCGAAATATCCTGTGAAATTAATTATTGCTCTTCCATATTGGAATTTGGTTCGTCATTACCAACTCCAAGGATCGAACTCATTACCACTAGATGATACTAACACATGTATAAACAACTACTATCTCCATTACGCCACCATCCCGAAAGACTCCAGTGGCATATTTCTGGAGTCTTTTATACTCAGTGTCAGATGGATTTTGACAACTGGATTCTGTTAGTGGGTTCGTGTCACTTGTCATAATTTGTATTTATTTACTAGATGAGTAATTTCAATAAACTTGGAATTATTTCGAACTTTTCTTCTCAGCTTGGTTGATATGGGGTGTTATAATAGATACAACTTATATGTTAGTATCATCTTGTTCTCATGAGATCAATCCTTGGAATTGGTAGAGACGAACCAAATGCTGCCATAATAATTGACTTCAGTTCATTTATAATGTTACAAGGAGTTTTGTTGGTCTCTCGCTAAACTGCGCTTCACGTATAATAATCAAGGGAGTTGAATTCTGGGGAATTATGTGGCCAGGTGTAAGAGGTAATGTGGTCACATTAATTGTTATCTAAACTTATTTTATAAATGGAACTGTGTGTGTATGTCCCTTATCTATAGATTCCAAAAAGGCTGAATCGATTTTATTGAAAATTTACACTGTTGTACTATAAGCGTCTGCGAGTGTTCTTAGCTAGGTTTTGTGTCGAGGTACGCCCGATAAATATCGAACATCGATAATCGAAAAAGTCGGTTTATAAAAGGAGTAGTCCGATTTTAATCAAATTTGATACACTCATACACAAAGACATAAGAAACGATATTCAGAAGTTTCAAGATTGCAGTTCTTACAATAGTGCAGAAAACCGATAATATATAGATATATTTAAACGGCAAGATGTTTGTGTGTGTCTGTTTATCTGCCTGTATGTCTGTATTTTTTTCAGCTCTTTTATTTTAGTTTTTGCTTCGAGTTTGGCTCTAAGTAAGGGATAATTGTAGTTCTTAGTCTCAGCCATGACACCATTTACTTAGAGGACTTATTTAGCCTTCAAAATTCAGTTTTCGACGAAAAAAACTTATTTGATATCGATACCAGGAAATCAAAATTTGACTTACATCCAATCATTTTTCTTTCAGTCTACGGTTTCGCTTTAACTGGAAAGAACTATTGCTTTTTAGTTTTTCGTGCCATCGTCCAAAGAGTCTGAGCTCCAGGACCATGGATTAGTTTTAAAGCTTGCATTACACCCGCGCAACGCCGGGCTAGACTGCTAATACAGGCATAATTGTTTTCTTCTGCTTGTGTTGCATGTTTCTATCCAGGCACTTCCAGCAGCCACACACTTTACCCAGAAGAGCAATACCTCCTCAATGCATTTGATGTGTTGAATCTGAGGCGCTATGTGAGGATGAATGGAAACACGATGTTGTCATTAATGATGATCAATCTAAATACTGAGATGTTGACAGGATATATTATCCAACTCTTTCGGAATCCCCTGCACTGTCCTAAGATTGACACCCATACACTATGTAATATTCGTACTGGAATTATGATCTTACTCTAGAATAGCCAGATCGTTCTGACAATCAAATACTACTTTGATATCTGGCCTGTATCTGCTCTCTAGTCATTTTGAAATCTTGATAGGTGCCTGAAAGAGTCAACGCGGCCTTGTGGATGATACATTATATCCGATATACATTGTACCCTTGTAAAGCCCACTCGCGCAGGAGAAACTTTTCAAGCCACTCTTCCTATTCCCGTATTTACTAGCCTTCCCACGCAAGGCCAGATGTGACACATGGTCATTTTATAGTGGGTATTCCCGGCCATATAGCCGGGCCAAAAAATGTCTGTCTATTTTCCCCAGTCGTGGTTCTACCCTTCGGCGGAACCACGACTGGGTTTGTGCTCTCTGCTCGGAAGCAGAGAGCGCCCTCTACCCGAAGGCAGAGCGCTGACAGTGTCATAGAGCAGTCAGGCGAATGCCTAAGAATTTTCCCCTCTTCCTATTACCAACGCAAGATCGTTTCTAACTGACGTGACGTCCCTTCTGTCTGTTTCTTCAACAAATATTTTCATGACAACTGCTATGACGAGCTTTTTACCCTGGTACTCCAACCATATGTATTTATGAGTGATAATAAATTGACATCTAGGTCCAACCATTTTACTCTTGAAATAGTTACATAGAACAATCTCTTCTTTTCTCATAGATTTTCTCCCTCTTCTCCCCCTGTGAAACGCGCTTGCATCTACTTGCTTCATTGATAGCTAAAATCTCCAAAATTTCAAATGCAACATCAATTCCCATTTTCTATTTTCTTGAATCTCGTTCATCTGTCATCTTTTCTGTAGTAACCTCTTTATCCAGTATTTTCTCTCACTGTCGACCTTTGCAAATTGCTTGGGTTAAAATGATTAATAAATAATTGCCTGAAAAAGGATGAAACGATTTAGATATTTTCCGCAACGATAACCTACTCTTTTATTTGTGTGTTGTGGTGCAGGAGATATCGGCTCTGAACGAGAAATCTGGGAAACGAGTTCGAATTTCAGTTAAATTCCATGTATTCACTTACTCGCAAATACCCTTGGGAAAGGTATTAATCCGTCTCTTCCCTTCAGTTATTGATCAAACAGGACAGATTGGGTTCTATAGCCTTGGCTGGCAAACAGTCTACCGCAGAATGTAATGGTAACCTACTGCGGGAAAATTTTCTGCCCAGCCAGTCATGTCTGTTTCGAGATGTGATCTGTCAATCGTGTATCACGTATGCCACTTAACTGACTGACTGAAGATAATAGTTGGAATCATGATTAAGGCTTCTACTGGTCATTAAGTGGGGGATCCGTTTGCTACTGTTATGATGTAATAAACCGATCCCCCACCAATTACTACGTAATAATATAATACATCTGCTCTGCTTCTAGCTATCAGTTAAATAACAGGACAGATTGGGTTCTATAGCCTTGGTCGGCAATCAGACTACCTCAGAAAGTAATGGCAACCTACTGCGGAAAATCATCTACCCAGTCAGGTATGTCTTTCGAGTCGTGATCGGTCAAGCCTGTATCACGTATGACCCTTAACTGACTGATATTGTGTACATTGAGGGGGAACAACCAAATTAATATTGTCACCGATTATTAAGGATTAAGTTTTTTTAGGATTATTTTCTTTAATCAACTGTTGCTTTGTAGAATAGAATACCTGGAAGACGTTTTCCCGGCCATAGAATCTATTCAAGTGTAGAAGTACCCGCTATATTTTTCACATGTTTAAGTCGATTTCAATGGAAGCGAGGCAGTAAAAATCTACAAGGAGTTACAGGGTGTGAACGAATTAAGCATTTATTAGGAATGCGAAGAGGAAATAGTAATCAGGAGGACTGCATATAAAGGTTGGCACTGTGTTTAAATTTTTGAAGATTCGATTTGGCTAGAAAACCTGATTCCGGAAGCAAGTTCTATGCGAGAAAAGTAACTATTAGAATAGAACTTACGGCAACATCTTGCAGATTAACTGTAAATTGATGAGATCTTCACGCCTGTCTACTATTGCGCTTCAATTTAAGAAAGTGTAGATGACATAGCGAAGACAACATCCGAAGAATTACTCTGGAAGTGGTTATAGAAAAAACAGAGGAAGGCAAAGTGTTTAAAGCCGAGACGCAAGAAGAGGACTGAAAACATTGCATATACTATTTGGATTTGATCAATATTTAATTATATAGCGGTGGTCAAATTCTAGAACTTTATACATACACAAATATATATAACTGGTTGTACTAACTATAAAACGCCCTTATAAGACGAAATAACAGGTTATTTAACGATAAATGATACCGTATCTCGGTTATGTGTACATATGTCTAAAATTTAGATAAATAAGATTAAATAAACAATTTTTTTCTATATATGTTTTGTTCAATATGCGTGTAAGCGTGTAAGCTGCACCAAGCACTAGAGGTAGCAGGTTTAGCCTTAGCACTTCCCGCAAAATATCCAAAGCTAAAATGAAATCCCGTAAAATAAACGACTGACCACTTTCGTCATTGTATGAAGTGACGCCATGTCATCCCAACCAGACGAGTTGTAATGCTTAGAAAGCTTGTCTTGCAAGAATCGTTAGAATTGAGTAGTGAGTTTGATTATCACTGTGTGCCCCATACATACGCCTTTGTCCCACATCTAAGCTGCGCTTAGAAAATCACCATCTCAACCGGAGATATTCGTCTTTTGCATTGCTACAGGAAGGATGTGCCTTGTGGTGCAGTGGATATCGACTCGGAACGACAAATTCTCCTTTGGATTTTGTCAAGAACCCCGATCAGGTATGCCAAAAGTATTCAAAGCACAGAAGCGCCGAGACCATATATATTTATTTATACAGATACGTTTTTTCGTTTTGTTTTAAAATGTGCAAATACCTTTGTACAGTTTCTTACAGAGATCTGAAGGCGAATTGGCATGTCGAAGGACGCGATCCAGAAGCAGAGTAATGTATTAAAACACAGGAAAATGTCACTAGAAACAAAGAAAAGAGTACTGGATTGCTATATGATGTCAGTTCTTCAATATGGCAGAGAATGCTGGACAATATCATCGAAGATGAAAGAAAAACTTGAAGCAGCTGAAATGTGGTTCTACAGAAGGATGCTGCGGATATCATGAACCGAGCATGCGAGCAATGATGAGGTTTTTGGAAAGGATGGAAACGAAAAGGAAATTAATACTGAGCATCAGGAAGAGACAACTAAAGTTCCTGGGACATGCAATGAGGAAGGAGGGCTTAGAGAACCTAATACTAACAGGCCAGAAAAAGGGAAAAAGAGACAGGGGAAAGTAGCGGATAACATATTTCAATGGCCTGAGCATGTGGATGACAGAACGGGTGTTGCGTGATGTTAAAGGAGAAAGCGTGCTAAGAGCCACTAGGAACAGGGAGACGTGGAAGGCCATGATCGCCTATGCCCTGAAAAGACAAAGCACATAGACGATGAAGAATTTGTTTTCGGTTTAATTTTGTAAAAATTCATTATTTTCTTCTTCATGATTCGCAAAGACATTTATTTATTGATTTCAAGAATGTATGTAGATATTTATTTCTTTAAATCATTCTTTCTTCAAACTGCGCAAATATATTTATTTCTTCTTTCTTTCTACAAGATGTTTGTATATATTTCTTTATTTCTATTTTTCTTCAAGATACACGTAGGGTTTTCTTTCTTTCTATCATTCTTTCTTTCTTCAAGATGTGCGTTGAGGTTTCTTTTATTTTTTCACTAGCAGTATAATAGACCGGCGTTACTCGGGTGTAATGAAAGTTTAAAACAAATCCATAGTCCTAGAGCTCAGACTCTTTGGATGTTGACACGAAAGACTAAAAAGCAATCGTTGTTTCGAATTAAAGTGAAACCGTAGACTGAAAGAAAAATGATTGGATGTAAGTCAAATTTTGATTTCCTGGTATCGATATCAAAAAAGGTTTTTTCGTCGTAAACTGAATTTCGAAGGCTAAATAAGTCTTCTGAGTAAATGGTATGATGGCTGAGACTAAGAACTACAATTATACTTACTTAGAGCCAAACCCGAAGCAAAAAATAAAATAAAAGGGCTGAAAAAATCCAGACATACAGGCAGATAAACAGATACACAGTCAAACATCTTGCCTTATATATATATATATATATATATATATATATATATATATATATTATCGATTTGCTATGCTATTGTAAGAACTGCAACCTTGAAACTTCCGAATATCGTTTTTTATGTCTTTGTCTGTGATTGTATCAAATTTGATTAAAATCGGACCATTCTTTCTATAACCCGATTTTTTCGATTATCGATTTTCGATATTTATTGAGGGTACCTCTACACAAAATCTAGCTAAGAACACTCACATACGCTTATAGTACAACTGTGTAAATTTTCAAGAAAATCGGTTCAGCCTTTTCGGAGTCTATAGGTAATAGACTCACACACACAGACACAGTTTCATTTATAATAAGTTTAGATTCTTCAGTTAAGTTTACCTTCCGTTTATCATTCTTTATTTCTTCAAGAGTAGAGGTAACTATCTTTTTTTCTATATTTCTTTTTTTTTTTGTAATACGCGTAGCTATATTTTTCTTTCTGTCTTTTTTTCTTTATTCCAGATGAGCGTAGACCTTTCTATCTTTTTATTATGTTGTTATAAAGACCACGGCCGATTTTAGAAACAATTTTATTCTTGAATATTGAACAGTAGAAATTCTGAATATCACCAAAGTACGAGCTTTGAGGATCTATGTACCTCTACAATCGATCGCCGAGATTATTTATTCCTCATTGATAAAATGATACTGGCTGTGATGCAATGAAATCTTTTAAAGCTGATTCCTCCTCTGAGTTTGAAACTAAAAGTTTTACCATTTAAAACAGTGCTTAACTGCTTAAAAAATAAGGGTTGGTAAACCCTCGTGACCTAATTCTGTGAGTTTTGGTAACGTCATTTTCCAACATGTGACCGCGCATTGTCGTGGAGCAAAATTCGACCACATCAATTCTCCAATGCAGCTCTATGCTTACGTCCATATCACGTTGAATACACTGGTTCTCATTCTATCACTGAACTTAAGCAACGTTGAGTCTGGTCAGTACTTAGATGGGTGACCGCTTGGGAATACCAGGTGCTGTAAGTGTTTAGTGACGGATGTGCGTTGTGGTGCAGTGGATATAGTCTCGGAAAGGTAAATCGGTGAGCCGAGTCCGAATTCCAGTTGAATACCCTGCATTCACTTAAGCACTGGTAACCTTGGGAAAGGTATTAATCCATCCATTCCTTCAAGTTATGAGTTAAATAACATGGGTAGAACTTGGGGACCCTGCCCTGAAAAACAAACCCCAATGAATCTTGATACTCGAAAAGAAAAAAGTATTACTAAACAGAACTTATATAAAAACAACAATAAATTGTTGAAAGAAAAAGGTATTACCAGCAATAAATAAAAAAAGTTAGTTGGCAATAAATGACACGCCGAGATTGATATGCCATAAAAACAGAACAACCAGCCCACCAATGCAGCTTTCATTTTTTTGCAAGCGTGCATGCATTTCAGCAAGTTGATTGCAGTAAATCTCTGCATTAATGCTATGATTAGCTTCCAAAATGCTGTCGTGGATAACACCAATTGCACACCATCAGAGACGCATCATAATATTTTGCTAATGCAACGTTGACTTTTGAGAAATGTTTGGAAGCCTCATCACGATCAAATCATTGATCAGATCGTTTCAGGCAATGATAAAGGATTTAGTTTTTATTACGAGTGGGTCCTGGGTATGACGGTAAACTGCATCCGGCAGTAAGTCCTCTAATTGGGAAGTTGTGATGAGCATGGAACCACCTTTTAATTGCTGTTGTTCCCAGTTCCACCTTGTCCCGGAGTGGTAGTACCTGTTAGGGTCCCAGCTATGGGGAAATAGTTAACCCTCAAATTGGGATCAAAACACCATGAAAGTATAAAAATAGACTTTTATAGAAAAATATACGTTTTTGAAGGAAAACTATAACCAACAATACATTTTTGAAGGAGAAAATTATTACCAGCAATACATTTTTGAATACAAAAGTGAAAGACTTCTTCCTTTTTCTAAAATAAAAAAAAAGTAACAAAACATTTTCATTAAAATCTGACTAAATCAACCTTCTCACTATAACCGAACATTAAAAAAATACCTTAAAAACCTAACTGTTTGGCATTAAATAGCCCATAGAGGTGTTGATATGCCGTTAAACAAAACGGAAAGTCATCACAAGTTAATATTCGGACGAGAAAAATATCATTTGTATTTTGCAGAAAGAGCATCGAGCTTATTCCAAAACGCCTGAGGTATTGATTTTCATTGATGTCATGAGGAAACCATTTATCGAGCTTTCACATCTTGCTAATATTCTGAAAATGGCGTAAGACTGTCACAGTGCTGACACCAAGCTTCTGACACTTTGACGGATTTTTTTTTCAGTAACTGCTTCCGGTTGTTCGTTGTTATAACTGCATGACCATCCTCTACCTTCTTAATCTTCAAGACGCTTAAAACTAGCCCAGAATTTCTGAATCCATCTTCGTACTGTTTTACAACATGTAGTTCTATCTCCTATGCTCTGTTGATGTTGGCAGAAGTTTGGGAGGCACAATGCCCAAGATTCAACTCATGCAAGAAAAATAAACGAAGATCATGTTTTGTCTAGTTCATAATTAAGAGCGTTGATACTCGTGGTGCAGCGGATATCGGCTCGAAACGAGAAATCGGGAAGCCAAGTTCGAATTCCAGTCGAATTCCTTGCATTCACTTACGTGCAAATACCCTTGGGAAAGGTATTAATCTGTCTCTTCCCTCCAGTTATGGGTTAAATAATAGGACAGATTGGGTTCTGTAGCTTTGGTCGGCGACCAGTCTACCGCAGAAAGCAATGACAACCTACTCTGTACTTGCGATTATCAAGGTAAGATTGGGTACTCAAAATAGCTACGATGTTTGGGCATCATGATCTTAGTGAAAATAATTATTTGGTTTTTAGTTTTATCTGTAATTTTCTGTATAAATGCAATAAAAAAGCACAGCTTTTAAGAAGATTGTAATGGCCGATGAGAAATGGATATGTTATAATAATGTTCAGCGAAAAGATTCCTGGTTTCAGTAATATGAGGCAGTTTTAGCTACCCCTAAAGCAGCTTTTCATTCTAAGAAAGGGATGCTATGCATCTGATCGGATTAGAAGTAATCTACTACTATGAGCTTTTGCCAATTAACAAGTCAATTGATTCTGAAAGAGTACTGCTCTCAACCGGGGGAATTAACCACAATAGTTAAAAATACGTGAAAAATTGGCAAACAAGAAAGTTGTTGTTTTCCGTCAGGTAAATGGCAGATTTACATTTCTTTGTCAACCGGTCAAAAATTGGTGTAGCTTGGCTGATATGTGTCTAAACTTATTTATAAATGGATCTTTGTCTGTGTGTGTCTGTGTCTGTGTGTGTGTGCGTGTGTGTGTGTGTGTGTGTATGTGTTACCTATAGACTCCGAAACGGCTGAACCGATTTTCTTAAAATTTACACAGTTGTACTATAAGCGTCAGCGAGTGTACCCCCGATAAATATCGAAAATCGATAATCGAAAAAATCGAGCTATAGAAGGAGTGGTCCGGGTTTTAATCAAATTTGATACACTCATAGACAAAGACATAAGAAACAATATTCAGAAGTTTCAAGGTTGCAGTTCTTACAATAGTTTAGAAAATCGATATTATATATATATATATATATATATATATATATAAGGCAAGATGTTTGTGTGTGTGTCTGTTTATCTGCCTGTATGTCCTTTATACTAATGCACAATTTTTATCCGATTCTCACCAAACTTCACACAAATATTCTTAGGCTGAGTCTGAGCTCCAGAACCATGGAATAGTTTTAAAGCTTTCATTACACCCGAGCAACGCCAGGCTATACTGCTAGTTTCTGCATATTAACCAGACATTGATTCTTCAGAATTTCATTTGTTCAGGTCCTTGCAAAATAATGGTAAAAAGTATCCTTTTTAGGATTACATAAAAACCGCCTGATGAGTTCTTTGCCCAGAAATCACCGAAATATTTGAAAGACTTAATTTTAAGGAAAAAAAGAAATATTTTGCAACTTCTGTTGCAACTTATTTCTTTTTTTTTTCTTTAACTGATTTATATTTAGCTGAATAAATATTTAATGGCATTATTTATTATATTATAAATATTTCATGGTATTATTTATAATATTATTTAATGGTATTATTTATTATATTATAAACATTTCATGGTATTATTTATAATATTATTTAATGATATTATTTAGTTTTATGTTTTAATTTTCATTGAAACTTGGCATGAACATCTCAGAAAACACAATACTTAATCATTAAACAATAATTATGCATGTGATTAGGTATGGAAATTAAGAGTATGACTCAGAACACCAATCGGGCCACATGTAGTCCGCGAACCAGAGTTTGCCTATGACTGAAATAAAGGGTTCAGTTAAGAATTCCTTGCAGGTTGATGTGCATTTGAGGAATTTCGCATGTCACATTGGCTGAAAGGTTCTGGTGATAGCAAAGAAGATGGGGATAAGTTTCTTTAAATATATTTTTAGTTTTGATTTGGAAGGTATCAGATAAACGGAGATCTTGAGAGACCTGAAAATTAATCGAGTTTATAAAGAACAGATACAAGGCTTTGATCCCAGCTTCATTGACAGTGAGGGATAAAAGCGAAACTGAAATAGCATTTGAGGCCTCGTCAATAAATTTTGAATGATTCTTTATAAGTGAACAACTGATATTAATATAAGGAAAACAGATTCTATTCCTGGTATTGACCCATTCACCACTATTTCAGTCGCTGACATCGTTTGTTCGAGTTTCAATGAGTCTTAGTTCTTTTAGATATTTTTAATCATTTCACCCTAGGCAAAACGGTACCGCAACTGATGTGCGGGGGGCTACATAAGAGAGTTAAAGTTTTAGACAGGGAGAGAGTGAAGACAAAGATAGGGGTGAAAGAGAAAGGGCAAGAGAAGGATGTGAACACAGAAGTGAAGACAGTTGCGAAGGGAGAAAGATAAAGAACAAGATACACAGGGTAACGTGGAACGAGCTGGAGTTAATTGGATAACAGATTAGAATTGACTTTGCATTTAAATTCTTGGAGGTTGTAGCCGTCAGGAAAGCAAGTGTATGGAAGGGAGTTCCACAGGCAGAAAGTGCGAGAAAAGAAGCTGAAGATATGTGCAGGGGGCAACATAAGAGAGTTAAAGTTTTAGAAAGAGAGAGAGTGAAGGCAATGATAGGGGTGAAAGAGAAAGGGCAAGGGAAGGATGTGAACACAGTTGCGAAGGTAGGAAGGTAAAGAACAAGATACACAGGGTGATGTAGGAAGAGCTGGAGTTAATTGGATAAGAGATTGGAATTGACTTTGAAATTAAATTCTTGGAAGTTGCAGCTGTCAGGAAAGTAAGTGTATGGAAGAGAGTTCCACAGGCAGGAAGCGCGAGAAAAGAAGCTGATGGATGTGCATGAGGTAACATAAGAGAGTTAAAGTTTTAGAAAGAGAGAGAGTGAAGACAGAAACAAACCAGCTAGACGGGGTGAAAGAGAAAGGGCAAGAGAAAGATGTGAACACAGGAGTGAAAACAGTTACGAAGACAAAAAGGAAAAGATCAAGATACACGGGGTGATGTGGAAAGGGCTGGAGTTAAATGGCTAAGAGATGGGAATTGACTTTGCATTTAAATTCTTGAGAACAATTTATCCTATTGAAAGAAATAAAGGGTTCAGTTCAATATTCTAATCCCATGAAGAAGTTGGAGAGTACAACCGCCATGTTGTGAATATGTCAACAAAGATTAAGACAACAATTCGAACATCATAAATAATGAAAATAATATTTTCTCCATTATCTTTATAAAATAAAAATTTCTTTTAAAATTGTCTGTAATGAACGCTTCTCATTTTACACAACGGAGAACAAAGATAATGTCTTTAATGGAGCCTGTTAAGATATCGTAATATTACTAGAACATTACATTAGCAACATTTTGTTCTTGTTTGATTCTGCGTATTTCTTACTTTGTTTTTGTAGACTTTCAATATCCACATGATTTGAAGCTTGATTTTTGCTTGTCCACTTTCCTTAGTGTTTCCCATTCCGTTTTAATGGCAGTTTTTCTCTTCATGTATTCTATTTTCATTTGCATCGTCCTCCCCGCGTGTTCCTTCTCCGTTATCTCTAACCATATGCAAATTTTCACATATATTACCCGGATGAATTTGTATCTATCTAACGCCATTTTGTCTCTTTGCACCTATCTTTATTTCAAGATCAATAGACTTAAATTAATCTCTACGGCACATTATCGGAGCAGACCAAAAATCAGCACTTGACTTACGATACTAGAAACAGCCTGTAAATCGTGCTTTGTGCTGAACGACCTGTTCAAATCTATGGAGCATTCCCCAGCCGATTATCCAATCATATTTTACCGATTTCTGTGGTAGGTTCCGAAAAATGCGTCCGAAGTTTATAAGACTCAAGGGTGTACGGAGATAGAGAGATAGACGTCTCACCGGTTGGATGTTAACCATGGGGCCGACTGAAGCTCGATATAACTGGAATTGTGATTTATTTCGATTCGTTAAAAGTTACATAGATAGACGGGAAGAATAAAATAGCCATAGATAGATAGATAGATAGATAGATAGATTTAAGAATCTGGACTAACATAGATAGATAGATAGATAGATAGATAGATTTAAGAATCTGGACTAACATAGATAGATAGATAGATAGATAGATAGATAGATAGATAGATAGATAGATAGATAGATAGATAGATAGATTTAAGGATCTGGACTAACATAGATAGATAGATAGATAGATAGATAGATAGATAGATAGATAGATAGTATAGTATAGTATATTTATGTGACCCTATAGATAGAGAGATAGATAGATAGATAGATAGATAGATAGATAGATAGATAGATAGATAGATAGATAGATAGATAGATTTAAGAATCTGGATTAACATAGATAGATAGATAGATAGATAGATAGATAGATAGATAGATAGATAGATAGATAGATAGTATAGTATAGTATAGTATAGTATATTTATGTGACCCACAGATAGATAGATAGATAGATAGATAGATAGATAGATAGATAGATAGCATACTATATTTATGTGACCCACAGATAGATAGAATTAAGTGTCTGGACTAACATAGATAGATAGATAGATAGATAGATAGATATATTTAAGTTCATTTTTGAACAGGTTTAGCTTCATTCATTACATCAATATGAAGAGAGTATTTAGGAACAAAAAAGGCTTTCTGTTTGAAATTGGAAGATAAAAATATGTGTCATATTCTGTCTATATGCAAGGACAAAATAAAAAATAAATATAATATGACATTTTAAAACAAGAAGAAAAGCTTTCTAAATTAACATATAATAACATTTAAGCGACCGGGCTTCCATCTGTCTTTTCTATAAATATATTCATGGCAACATTTCACATAATATACCATCTTGAATTTAAACGTACAAGTAAATTAACAACTACATCATGCGCATTTGCTGCTGAACTTGCTTGATTTCCTACCAGTATTAATTGTTGGTTGTTAGAATATTATCAACTCAAGGTCATCAAATCACACGGAATAGAAAAAAGTTGAGAAGTTAGAGAAGTAAAGAGAGAAGAAAAGAATAAACATAAACAGGAAGATGACAGAATGCATGGTTGTTAGCAAAAGCAAGAGATCAAGGAAAGGAAAGCAAGAAGAAAGGACTAAACATCAATTTGAAGAAGACAGAATGCATGGTTGTTAGTAAAAGGAAAAGGCCAACGAAAGGAAAGCGAGAGGAAAGGATTAAACATTAATTGGAAGATGACAGAATGCATGGTTGTTAGCAAAAGGAAGAGGCCACAGAAAGGAAGCGAGAAGGAAGGACTAAAATCAATTGCAAGAAGACAGAATGCATGTTTGTTAGCAAAAGGAAGAGGCCAAAGAAAAGAAAGCGAAAAGATAGGACTAAACATTAATTTGAAGATGACAGAATGCATGGTTGTTAGGAAAAGGAAGAGGCCACAGAAAGGAAAGCGAGAAGGAAGGACTAAAATCAATTGCAAGAAGACAGAATGCATGTTTGTTAGCAAAAGGAAGAGGCCAAAGAAAAGAAAGCGACAAGATAGGACTAAACATTAATTTGAAGATGACAGAATGCATGGTTGTTAGCAAAAGGAAGAGGCCACAGAAAGGAAAGCGAGAAGGAAGGACTAAACATCAATTGCAAGAAGACAGAATGCATGTTTGTTAGCAAAAGGAAGAGGCCAAAGAAAAGAAAGCGAAAAGATAGGACTAAACATTAATAGAAGATGACAGAATGCATGGTTGTTAGCAAAAGGAAGAGGCCACAGAAAGGAAAGCGAGAAGGAAGGACTAAAATCAATTGCAAGAAGACAGAATGCATGTTTGTTAGCAAAAGGAAGAGGCCAAAGAAAAGAAAGCGAAAAGATAGGACTAAACATTAATTTGAAGATGACAGAATGCATGGTTGTTAGCAAAAGGAAGAGGCCACAGAAAGGAAAGCGAGAAGGAAGGACTAAAATCAATTGCAAGAAGACAGAATGCATGTTTGTTAGCAAAAGGAAGAGGCCAAAGAAAAGAAAGCGAAAAGATAGGACTAAACATTAATTTGAAGATGACAGAATGCATGGTTGTTAGCAAAAGGAAGAGGCCACAGAAAGGAAAGCAAGAAGGAATGACTAAACATCAATTGCAAGAAGACAGAATGCATGTTTGTTAGCAAAAGGAAGAGGCCAAAGAAAAGAAAGCGAAAAGATAGGACTAAACATTAATTGGAAGATGACAGAATGCATGGTTGTTAGCAAAAGGAAGAGACCACAGAAAGGAAAGCGAGAAGGAAGGACTAAACATCAATTGCAAGAAGACAGAATGCATGGTTGTTAGCAAAAGGAAGAGGCCAAAGAAAAGAAAGCGAAAAGATAGGACTAAACATTAATTTGAAAATGACAGAATGCATGGTTGTTAGCAAAAGGAAGAGGCCACAGAAAGGAAAGCGAGAAGGAAGGACTAAAATCAATTGCAAGAAGACAGAATGCATGTTTGTTAGCAAAAGGAAGAGGCCAAAGAAAAGAAAGCGAAAAGATAGGACTAAACATTAATTTGAAGATGACAGAATGCATGGTTGTTAGGAAAAGGAAGAGGCCACAGAAAGGAAAGCGAGAAGGAAGGACTAAAATCAATTGCAAGAAGACAGAATGCATGTTTGTTAGCAAAAGGAAGAGGCCAAAGAAAAGAAAGCGAAAAGATAGGACTAAACATTAATTTGAAGATGACAGAATGCATGGTTGTTAGCAAAAGGAAGAGGCCACAGAAAGGAAAGCAAGAAGGAAGGACTAAACATCAATTGCAAGAAGACAGAATGCATGTTTGTTAGCAAAAGGAAGAGGCCAAAGAAAAGAAAGCGAAAAGATAGGACTAAACATTAATTGGAAGATGACAGAATGCATGGTTGTTAGCAAAAGGAAGAGGCCACAGAAAGGAAAGCGAGAAGGAAGGACTAAACATCAATTGCAAGAAGACAGAATGCATGGTTGTTAGCAAAAGGAAGAGGCCAAAGAAAAGAAAGCGAAAAGATAGGACTAAACATTAATTTGAAGATGACAGAATGCATGGTTGTTAGCAAAAGGAGACGCCAATGAAAAGAAAGCGAAAAGATAGGACTAAACTTTAATTTGAAGATGACAGAATGCATGTTTGTTAGCAGAAGGAAGAGGCCAATGAAAGGATAGCGAGAAGAAAGGACTAAACATCAATTGCAAGAAGACAGAATGCATTGTTGTTAGCAAAGGGAAGAGGCAAAAGAAAAGAAATCGAGAAGAAAGGACTAAACATTAATTTGCAGATGACAGAATGCATGGTTGTTAGCAAACGGAAGAGGCCAACGAAAGGAAAGCGAGAAGAAAGGACTAAACATTAATTTGAAGATGACAGAATGCATGGTTGTTAGCAAAAGGAAGAGGCCACAGAAAGGAAAGCGAGAAGGAAGGACTAAAATCAATTGCAAGAAGACAGAATGCATGTTTGTTAGCAAAAGGAAGAGGCCAAAGAAAAGAAAGCGAAAAGATAGGACTAAACATTAATTTGAAGATGACAGAATGCATGGTTGTTAGCAAAAGGAAGAGGCCACAGAAAGGAAAGCAAGAAGGAATGACTAAACATCAATTGCAAGAAGACAGAATGCATGTTTGTTAGCAAAAGGAAGAGGCCAAAGAAAAGAAAGCGAAAAGATAGGACTAAACATTAATTTGCAGATGACAGAATGCATGGTTGTTAGCAAAAGGAAGAGACCACAGAAAGGAAAGCGAGAAGGAAGGACTAAACATCAATTGCAAGAAGACAGAATGCATGGTTGTTAGCAAAAGGAAGAGGCCAAAGAAAAGAAAGCGAAAAGATAGGACTAAACATTAATTTGAAGATGACAGAATGCATGGTTGTTAGCAAAAGGAAGAGGCCACAGAAAGGAAAGCGAGAAGGAAGGACTAAAATCAATTGCAAGAATTTTCCGTCTAAATCTATCCTGCACATTTACAAATCTACCATCCGCCCGTGCATTGAATACTGCTGCCATATCTGGTCGGGTGCCCCTGCTGTTCTCCTCGGGCTTCTCGATAAGGTTCAGAGGAGGGTCTGTAATATGATAGATACCGACTTGGCAGACCGCCTGCAGTCTCTCTCCCACCGGCGAGACGTGGCTTCGCTGTGTCTCTTCTATAAATACTTTCACGGCTTCTGCTCCGATGAACTTAGATCACTGGTGCCCCCTAAATACGAATTTGCACGAGATACTAGATTAGCAACTAGATCCCACCCTTTTACAGTGAAATCGATAAAATGCAGCCGTAACTTCTACTCCAACAGTTTCTTTCCTCGCACTTCCCGACTGTGGAATTCTCTTCCAAACGATTGCTTCCCCGAAGGCTACAATCTCCAGGAGTTTAAATGTAAGGTCAATAGACACCTCCTAACACACTAACCTGCTCCCATTCAATCAAACACTCTTCCCATCTGCCCGACACTCATCCTCGCTATCCTTACTCATCTATCACCTTTCTCCTGACATTCCCTATGTCTAACCACTCCTTCTCTTTACCTTCCCCTATGTAGCCCCATGCGCAATAGTGGCAGTGGAATGCCTTGCTTGGGGTGAGATGATTAAAAAAAAAAAAAAAAAAAAAAAAGAAGACAGAATGCATGTTTGTTAGCAAAAGGAAGAGGCCAAAGAAAAGAAAGCGAAAAGATAGGACTAAACATTAATTTGAAGATGACAGAATGCATGGTTGTTAGCAAAAGGAAGAGGCCACAGAAAGGAAAGCAAGAAGGAAGGACTAAACATCAATTGCAAGAAGACAGAATGCATGTTTGTTAGCAAAAGGAAGAGGCCAAAGAAAAGAAAGCGAAAAGATAGGACTAAACATTAATTGGAAGATGACAGAATGCATGGTTGTTAGCAAAAGGAAGAGGCCACAGAAAGGAAAGCGAGAAGGAAGGACTAAACATCAATTGCAAGAAGACAGAATGCATGGTTGTTAGCAAAAGGAAGAGGCCAAAGAAAAGAAAGGAAAAGATAGGACTAAACATTAATTTGAAGATGACAGAATGCATGGTTGTTAGCAAAAGGAGACGCCAATGAAAAGAAAGCGAAAAGATAGGACTAAACTTTAATTTGAAGATGACAGAATGCATGTTTGTTAGCAGAAGGAAGAGGCCAATGAAAGGATAGCGAGAAGAAAGGACTAAACATCAATTGCAAGAGACAGAATGCATTGTTGTTAGCAAAGGGAAGAGGCAAAAGAAAAGAAATCGAGAAGAAAGGACTAAACATTAATTTGCAGATGACAGAATGCATGGTTGTTAGCAAACGGAAGAGGCCAACGAAAGGAAAGCGAGAAGAAAGGACTAAACATTAATTTGAAGATGACAGAATGCATGGTTGTTAGCAAAAGGAAGCGGCCAAAAAAGGAAAGCGAGAAGGAAGGACTAAACATCAATTAGAAGTTGACAGAATGCATGATGGTTAGAAAAAGGAAACTGCCATTAAAGGAGAACGAGAAAAAAACACTAAAAATTAATTTTTAGAAGAAAGAATGTCTTATCGTTTATCAGAAGAAAGAGGCCAAGGAATGGAAAGCGAGAAGAAAGGACTAAATATTAATTGTAAGATGACAGAATGCATGGTTGTTAGCAAAAGGAAGAGGCCACAGAAAGAAAGCGAGAAGGAAGGACTAAACATCAATTAGAAGAAGACAGAATGCATGGTTGTTAGCAAAGGAAGAGGCCCTGAAAAGGAATGCTTTGAAAGGACTAAGCATCAACTGGAAGAAGACAGAATACATAGTTGTTAGCAAAAGAAGAGGCCAAGGAAAGGAAGGAGTGAGAAGGAAGGACTAAACATTAATTGGAAGAAGACAGAATGCATGTTTGTTAGCAAAAGGAAGAGGCCAAGTAAAGTGAAAGCGAGTAGAAAGGGCTAAACTTCATTTGAACCAAGACAGAATGCATGCTTGTTAGCAGAAATCTGAACCCAAAATCTCGCATATTTCAAGATCAAACAAGCACAAATATTAAATATCTGGGAATTGTTTTAGTAGGGAATCGAGGTTTTGAAGACTGAATATGTAAGGAGCCATTTTAAAGCAAAATCAAACAAACAAACAACACTAAAAAATGTAAGGTGACACGATTCTTCCGTGATATATGCCCCCCCTGTATGGCAGTGAATGTCGGATAATCATTTTAATAATAATGCAAATACTTACAAGCGATTGAAAAGGGTTTTATAGAAGGATACTGAGAATACTATTGTTCCAAAATATTTTAGCCGATGTTTTAGAATAAATGGAAACAAAAAAGAACGTTAAAGTTAATATCAAGAAGAGATAGTTTAATTTTGTCGGGCATATCGTGATGAAATAGGTCTAGGAGAATCTGATACCTACAGGACATCCTAAATTCAAGATGGCCAAAAGAAAACAGATCATAGGACACAGAGTGAGCTTCAGTAAATGGGCGGTGTGGCAGAGTTTAGGAGAAATATAACAAGAAAATATATTTATTAAGAGCTACAAGGAACAGGGACGATGTAGAGATCCATGATGACCTATATCCTGAGAGGAAAACTGTGATGGATTCTTGGCTAGGAACCACTCAAAATAAGAATAACAAAAAAAAAACAGTTATGGAGAGAAAAAGGTAAGTATATTGAAGAAAAATATATACAACCTGGAACACGGGTTAGTAATTCAGGAATACTAGGAATACTGTTAATAGGAATCTAAACTTATTTATAAATGGAACTTTGTTCGTGTGTGTGTGTGTGTGTGTGTGTGTGTGTGTGTTTCAGTTAACTAGAGACTGCAAAACGGCTAAACCGATTATCTTGAAAATTATCTTGAAAACACAGTTGTACTATAAGCGTCTGCAAGTTTTCTTAGCCAGGTTTTGTGTCGAGGTACCCCGATAAATTTCGAAAATCGATAATCGAAAAAATCGGGTTATAGAAGGAGTGGTCCGATTTTAATCAAATTTGATACACTTATAGACAAAGACATAAGAAACGCTATTCAGAAGTTCCAAGGTTGCAGTTCTTACAATAGTGCAGAAAATCGATAATATATACATATAAAAGGCAAGTTGTTTGTCTATGTCTGTTTATCTGCCTGTATTTTTTCAGCTCTTTTATTTTAGTTTTTGCTTCGGGTTTGGCTCTAAGTTGGTATCAATGTAGTTCTTAGTATCAGCCATGATACCATTTACTCAGAGGACTTATTTAGCCTTCAAAATTCAGTTTTCGACGAAAAAAATTTATTTGATAACGATACCAGGAAATCAAAATTTGACTTACATCCATTCATTTTTCTTTCAGTCTACGGTTTCGCTTTAACTGGAAACAACTATTGCTTTTTAGTCTTTCGAGCCAACGTCCAAAGAGTCTGAGCTCCAGGACCATGGATTAATTTTAAAGCTTTCATTACAGCCGAGAAACGCCGGTCTATACTGCTAGTCTAATATATACATCCTTTTAGATTAGAAATAAGTCCGGGTAAGATTCTATCTTCTTACTGACCAACTAAGCGGCGGTCCAACTACTCAACTGGACCCGACAATCACTCGCCGTTCTCCGTATAGGCAGGATTATATGTATATATTATACGAGTCCATTTATGGTGTAAAAGGGGCGCTCCCCAACAAAATGTAACATAAAGAAAAAAGAAAAACGAGTTAGTAAATTTAGTTTAGGAGAATACGACACTAAAATGTATAAAAGTTAACCAATCGAACAAACAAATATAGAAAGATAGATAGATAAGGGCACATTGAAAAATAGACTGGTAAAAACACATTGAAAGATATACTTTTAGTCTGAATATGTTCTAAAGTAATAATTAATACATTATTAGAATTTTTCGGACTATTGTCCTCATCTTTGTTTCCATTTGTATCTGCCGTTGTACGATCCGGCCTTTTCTGGTACTAGGAATTTCGAACAGAACTCTTTTTTGCAATCACTGGTGTATATCATCTGCTCCCTTGTGCATAGCCTCTTCTTGTAGTCATGGGTTATCTCCCTCTAACCTTGTAAGTTACTTATTCACCAAATACAGACAAATAATAATTAATAATAAATATTCATTGCGCTGTTTCTCTATTGATCATTATTTTCAATTAATGTTTTAAACGTTGCAACTACTTTCTTTGTTCTTTTTCATCTATATATATATATATATATATATATATATATATATATATATATATATCGGCATGCGGTGTAGATATAGAAGAATCCAAAGAAGTATCATGTACCTACTGTGGTAGGATAACTATCTAAGAGAGCTCAAAATATACATACATATAGAGCAACTATACGAAAAAGTTTAGGCAGACACGTTATTTCATGTTAAGACGGAAGTTAGGCCTATTTTAGGCGAACCATCATCAGCTTACGTCTTTATTGTACAGAAGATTTTACACGAATGAAATTCACAAACAAAAACCCGAAAAAAAAAAACCGGAATAAAAAAACATCACTCCTTTAAAAGAGAAGATTTAAGATAAAATACCTCATTACATCAGTTCGGCGAATAAAATACATATATTCATACATAAGCATATATATACGGAACATATATATATATATATATATATATATATAGATAGATAATGGAGAATACTTGGTATGTAGATATGAGCAAATTGAAATAAACATTTATTAATAGACACAGATAGCTAGCTAGCTAGCTAGATAGATAGATAATGAACAGACTGAGATAGATAGATAGATAGATAGATATAAACAGACATAAACAGACCGAGATAGATAGATAGATAGATAGATAGATAGATATAAACAGACATAAACAGACCGAGATAGATAGATAGATAGATAGATAGATAGATATAAACAGACATAAACAGACCGAGATAGATAGATATAAACAGAGATAGATAGATATAAACAGATATATATATATATATATATATATATATATATATATATATATATATATATATATAAACAGACCGAGATAGATAGATAGATAGATAGATAGATAGATAGACAGATAGATTTTGAATAAAAGTTTAAAGTTTGAATTCTCATTTCGTTTTTGTAATAGGTGATGGTGGACTGATAATTTCCCTACCCTTTTAGAAATTTATTCCAAGCCTCATGCCTTGTGGTTCAATATATAGTTCCCTTCTATTCGGCAAAATGTGACGATTTATTTGCCAGTTGCAACGGACAGTAATACATATAATCAAATTTGTATCCGTATTGTATTATATTAGATGTAGACATTTTCTAACTCTCCGTTGAAAGTCATGTCCTTAGACAAGGTTACGTTCTAGAACAGTTCATAAAGAAATTCTGCTCATTCCACATATGGCCGTTTCAGTCTTTCTGAATGTCACATTTTTTCGTCAGGAAAGTAGCGTTTCTTATAATAGTTATTTTTTTTTTATTTTTTACTTGTTTACTCACACACTCAGACATATAGCCACATACATTGTTGTGGATTCCGGGTGAGGAATCGCACAAAATAATGAAAAACAATACATATATTTCAGATAGAAAAACAAGTATATTAAACGTCATTCAGTCAGTTAAGTGTCATACGTGATACACGCTTCGGCGATAATGTCTCGAAAGAGACATAACTGACTGGGCAGAAAGTTATCCCGCGGTAGGTTGCCATTACTTTCTGCGGTAGACTGGTTGCCAGCCAAGGCTATAGGACCCAATCTGCCCTGATATTTAACCCATAACTGGAGAGAAGAGACGGATTAATACCTTTCCTTAGGGTATTTGTGCGTATGTAATACAAAGGCTTCAACTGAAATTCGAACTCGGCAATCCGATTTCTTGTTTGGGACGTCGAGTTCGAAATTCAGTTGAAGTCTGAAATTATTAAACGTAAAGATACAAATTCTGAAATATTAAACGTAAATATACAAAATAATATTAGTAGGAATATATATATACATATAAGTCTTTGAAGTGAAGCCGTGCTGGAATTAGTATGTCAACGTCGGAACTGACGGGTGCTGTCTAATACTATTCTGGCTGAGTGGAGCTCACAGCTACTACGACTACTAACGCGGCATCCTCTGTGAAACTTCCGTATTGTTCGGTATCTTACGGTAACCTATGGATTTCATACGGTAACTGTCGGATTCTTACGGATCTGTTCTGGTAACTCACTATGGCAGGAGTATAGGTATACTCGAGTCGATTATCATAGAAAAAGGGGAGATCCCACAACAAATAAACAATGATTCTTTATATGCCATTTAATGCAAAAATTTAAATTTATGCTCTTTATAAATCTAATATTCGTCCATGCATTAAACTAGCAGTATAACCTGGTGTTGCTTGGGTGTAATGAAAGCTTTAAAACTAATCCATGGTCCTGGAGCTCAGACTCTTTGGACGTTGGCACGAAAGACTAAAAAAGCAATAGTTCTTTCCAGTTAAAGCGAAACCGTAGACTGAAAGAAAAATAAATGGTTCTAAGTCAAATTTTGAGTTCCTGGTATCGATATCAAATAAGGTATTTCGTCGTAAACTGAATTTTGAAGGCTAAATAAGTCCTCCGAGTAAATGGTATCATGGCTGAGACTAAGAACTACAATTATACCTACTTACAGCCAAACCCGAAGCAAAAACTAAGATAAAAGGGCTGAAAAAATACAGACATACAGGCAGATAAACAGATAAACATATATATGAATGGTAGACTCTGAAAAACAGTAGCTACTCTGGCATGTACCATCGCTCATTCAGTAATGGATTAGAGCACTCTGCCTATTGAACGGGTATAATAAGAATATACACGCTAAAAAGTATGTCTTCTTCTATCGAACGCCCATAGCCCAGAGATAGAATCGCCGACTGACTCCAATTCGGTCGAGTTTCAATCCTGGGTTAAAAGCAATCGGAGTCTAACCTTATTGATGAGCTGTGATACAGCGAAACAGATCTGTCAGCGGATGGCTATATATATATATATATATACTTACAGTATAGCCCGGCGTTGCTCGGGTATAACGAAAGCTTTAAAACTAATCTATGGTGCCGGAGCTCAGACTCCGCCGAAAGAATATTTGGGTGAAGTTTGGTGAGTATCGGATAAAAATTGTGGATTTGTATAAAGGATATACAGCCAGATAAACAGACACACACGCAAACATCTTGCCTTTTATATATATATTATCGATTTTCTGCACTATTGTAAGAACTGCAACCTTGAAACTTCTGAATATCGTTTCTTATGTCTTTGTCTATGAGTGTATCAAATTTGATTAAAATCGGACCACTCCTTCTATAACCCTATTTTTTCGATATTTATCCGGGGTACCTCGTTGTGGTACAGTGGATATCGGCACGGAACGAAAACCCGGGGAGCCGAGTTCAAATTCCAGTTGAATCCATTGTATTCACTTACGCGCAAATACCCTTGGGAAAGATATTAATACGTCTCTTCCTTCCAGTTATGGGTTAAATAGCGGGACAGATTGGGTTCTATAGCCTTGGTCGGCAACCAGTCTACCGCATAAAGCAATGGCAACCTACTGCGGGATAATCTTCTGCCCTGTCAGTCATGTCTCGAAAGAGACATGATCGCCTAAGCGTGTATCACGTATGGCACTTAACTGACTGACCTCGACACAAAACTTAGCTAGGAGCACTCGCAGACGCTTATAGTACAAATGTGTAATTTTTTAAGAAAATTCGGTTCAGCTGTTTCGGAGTCTGTAGGTAACGGACTCTCTCACACACACACATAAACACACAGAGACAAAGTTCCATTTATAAATAGTTTAGATATGAGTGCCATATCTGATCGTGTGTTGCAGGGTTAGGGTTAACCCTAACCCTAACCATGCTCTTGTTATTCATCTGGATGTTCTCGAGAAAATCCAAGGAAAGATCTGTGATATAACCAATCCTAACCTTTCGCACCGACGCAATGTACCTTCCCTCTGATGTTATCTACAAATAATTTCATGGAACATATCCCGACGAACATTTTCCCGTCGTATCTCGAATAGGTGAATTTAAGCGTGCTACAAGATTGCTATATAGGTTCCACCCCTTTCCTGATGAAATAGTTAAATTTAACCGTATCTTCTACTTTAAAAGTTTCTTCTCTCGCATTTTCCACCTGTAGAACTACCTTCAATTTAACGGCATCCCTGATAGCTACAGTCTCAATATATATATATATATATATATATATATATATATATATATATATATACAACCTCAATTGTCATCTTCTATCTCCTTGAATCTCATTCATTTTTTAATTTTTTTTGACACCCCAGTCTTTTTTCTCATTTTGACCCCCTGCGCACCAGGGTATGCCTTTCTTGCTTGGTGGGGGTTAAAAAAATTACTTTGGAGTTTTAAAGTAATAATTTTACGATATATGATATTCGGCTTTCAGAGTTGAAAACATGGTAAAAGATACTCAGCTTTTGTGCACATAAATATTTGTGTAAGCATAATTATTTGAGGCGCTGATGTGTGTGTTTTATGTTGTACTTTTGTTAAAGGTATATTTTGAAATAGAGCTTGATTGCTTTGAGAACCTGTAGCGTATTTTATTGATTGATGAGTTCTTTCCTTTTGGCTGTGTGCTTGATCTTCAGCAGCATATAAATCGGTTAATTAATGTCGAAATCAAAATAATTTATAAAAAAAAAATTATGATTTCAAGTAAATATCTTTTGAATGGTATTATATGGTTTCACTAACAGACAAAATATATTCCTAGTCATTTTAAAATGTATCGTTGGTCACAGTATTCACATTATTCGGACTATTGTCCTCATTTTTGTTGCCATTTGTACGACGTTTAATAATGGATCATTCTATTTGCCTTTATTTCTGAGATAAGGTAGTATTTACAGTATTTACATTATTCGGACTATTGTCCTCATTTTTTGTTGTCATTTGTACGACGTTTAATGATAGATCATTCTATTTGCCTATATTCCTGAGATGAGGGAGTATTTACAGTATTTACATTATTCGGACTATAGTCCTTATTTTTGTTGCCATTTGTACGACGTTTAATAATAGATCATTCTATTTGTCTATATTTCTGAGATATGGTAGTATTTACAGTATTTACATTATTCGAACTATTGTCCTCATCTTTGTTGCCATTTGTACGACGTTTCGGTAGTTGTACGTTCCGGACGTTTTTAGGTGTTAAAAATTACGGACCGAAACTTTTATTACCATCACTGCGGTATATAAACTCCATTCCTTTCCTAAAGCCTCTTCTGGAAGCCATGAGTTATTTCCATCTCACCCTGTACTTTAATTGTTCTCCAATGCTGTATTGAACATACAACACATTGCGTCAAGTCACAGGAACTAACCAACATCTAAAACCATTTGTCCTTAAGAACGAGAACAACTGAAATTTTGGGACTTTTAAACCTAATATCCAGTAACCCAATTCTCTTACCAGTTTATATTGCAATATTTGATGTGAATGGTTTTCTCTAGTATTTTTGATGTGAATGGTTTATCTAGTATTTCTGATGTTAATGGTTTTCGCTAGTATTTTTGATGTCAATGGTTTATCTAGTATTTCTGATGTTAATGGTTTTCTCTAGTATTTTTGATGTGAATGGTTTTCTCTAGTATGTTTGATGTGAATACTTTATCTAGTATTTCTGATGTTAATGTTTTTCTCTAGTATTTTTGATGTCAATGGTTTATCTAGCATTTCTGATGTTAATGGTTTTCTCTAGTATTTTTGATGTCAATGGTTTATCTAGTATTTCTGATGTTAATGGTTTTCTCTAGTACTTTTGATATCAATGATTTTCTCTAGTTTGTTTGATGTGAATATTTTATCTAGTATTTCTGATGTTAATGGTTTTCTCTAGTATTTTTTATGTAAATGGTTTATCTAGTATTTCTGACGTTAATGGTTGTCTTTAGTATTTTTGATGTAAATGGTTTATCTAGTATTTCTGATGTTAATAGTTTTCTCTAGTATTTTCTATGTGAATGGTTTTCTCTACTATTTTTTTTACCGGAGCTCATATTTCAACTATGACACTAATGATTTTCTCAATCTGGCACTGATTATCATTGGTTCCCATATTGTGTTCATCTCTATGCTTGTTCGGCTTAGGAGATTTTTGGTAGCCTAGCATATGTGCTGATTCCTTAAGTTTAACAAAGACGACATCCATATTCCGAAGAATGTAAATACTGGATTAGTACCTCATCTCAGAAAATAATTTGGTCATTTTACTATAAATATGTATGTTTTTGTCATTTTACTGTAAATATGTACCGTTGGTCACTATTTCAGGAATACAACATTCCAAAAATGTTAGGAATTTAGAGAAAAGAATTCTGCCTGCCGCACAGACACCATATTGGTTTTTGATAATGACTGAAATAACATAAACACGTGTAGAAATAATGATTATATTGTTTATATATTGACCTGGAACACCCTATTTTGTTTTTGTCAAAACAGAACATTCCCGTGTTGAAAATCAAGAAATACCCGATATAGTGAGTTTAGGGTGAGAGATTTACTGTAAAGTCAGAAATTAGATTACTCATTTCCTGTGTATGGGAAGCAAAAAGGAAAGAGTCTCCCGCAAAGAAAACAGTGCGAAAAATGAACCTGTTAACATAGATCTTACAGTTACGTATAGCCATTTCACCTGAAAAAATGACGAAACCTTGCTGTAAATATAGTATTTTGGTTAGGTTCATAAAGCCTGTCTGAGTATATATATAGGTTTATATGTTGAAATCGAACAACCCATTTTGATTTTGCGGAAAAGAAAATCACCGATTTGAACATCAAGAAATATTAATATAGTCAGTTTTAAGGTGGGTCATCTATAGTCAAGTGAGTGACACTAGATTTCTCTTTGCCTATAGCAATGTAGCTTTGGGAATGGCCTTGGAGCTCAGACTCTTTCGACGTTGGCAGGAAAGACTAAAAAGCAATAGTTGTTTCCAGTTAAAGTGAAACCGTAGACTGAAAGAAAAAGTCCAAATAATGTAAATACTGCAAATACTACCTCATATCAGAAATATAGACAAATAGAATGATCTATTATTAAACGTCGTACAAATTGCGACAAAGATGAGGACAATAGTCTGAATAATGTAAATACCGTAAATACTACCACATCTCAGAAATATAGACAAATAGAATGATCTATTATTAAACGTCGTACAAATGGCAACAAAGATGAGGACAATAGTCTGAATAATGTAAATATCGTAAATACTACCTCATCTCATAAATATAGACAAATAGAACGATCTATTATTAAACGTCGTACAAATGGCAGCAAAGATGAGGACAATAATCTGCATAATGTAATTTTTGTCTGAAAAAATAATATTCAGTGAAATAAAGTGAATTCCTCTTTATTAAAATAGTAATTCCAAGCAAAGCGTTTGTGGGTAATTAACATATTAAGCAAAACTTGTATTTGTTATTGTTAACTCTATATTTCTTAAACAATGAGTTGCTCTGCTTTGGGATTTAAATCGCTTTAAAGTACAATTAAAAATGCGAGAGAAACTCATGTTAACAATTCATTACGCATGAATCTTGAGTAAACCTCCGCTCACTATATTACTTGAGAAAGCATCTGACACCATCTGTCATGTGGGTCTTTACAATTAGGGTCACCAAACGGATGACAGTGGTCGACATGACTTTTGGTGTCAAGAAACGAAACACGTTTTTTAGTTAATTTGATGGTGGTGATTCCGAAATTGACCTTAGATTTTCATGGTTAGCTACCGTTTTTGCTATACTGAAATTATTCATTTTTGGAAAAAAAAAATTAATTTACGATCTAAGCTAATCGCTACACTTAGTTCGTATTGGTCGTAGAAATCCATCCATTTTCAAGTGTAGCAAGAAATTTACGTCAGCCAAATGAAATAATTCTCATGAGCAAAAAGTATTTTTGAGTTAAAAACTTTGAAATAAAAATATCATATTTTTCCAATTTGTCGTAAAAATTCAAATTAATTGAGTTTTTATTAGTAATAAACTTTATCAGTAATGCGTTAATATGAGTAATAAGATGAATTTGCTTACTCACTCTATCCTCGCAACTGTCTTCACACTGGTATTCCCATCATTCTCTTGCTCATTCTCCGACACACCATCTAACTGGTTCTTTTTTCGTTTCACTCTTTTCTTGCTAAAACTTTCAATTTATATATACTTATATAGACCCCTCCCCGCACCAGTTGGCTCCATACATGTTTGGGGTGAAAAGATTTAAAATACATTATTTTACCTAATAATTCATGGATCGAAAGAGACATACTTGCCTAACATATATATATATATATATATATATATATATATATATATATATATATATTACGGAAATTAACGAAGATAAACGAAAGTTGATTATAAACAATCGACCGTTTAAAATGATTTGTTTTAACATTATTTTTGATCGCTACCCGTATTTAAGTAAATATTCTGTTTATAATCAAACAATATTATATGTTTATTTCTACCGGCCTGATCATTTACGATAGATTTTTTATTACGAAAATGTGTGTCATTCGGCAGGATTCGAATTGTATAGGGGACGTAGGTTCGAATCCTGCCGAATGACACATATTTTTGTAATAAAAATTTATCGTAAATAATCATGCCGATTTGATTATAAACAGAATTTCTAAATTTCTACTGAAATACAAGTATCGATCACAAATAATGTTTAAACAAATCATTTTACATTGTCGGTTGTTTATAACCAAGTTTCGTTATTCTTCGTTAATTTCCGTAATATGATAGTTATCGTAAATAATCAGGCCGGGAGAAATATATATATATAATACTGTTTAATTATAAACAGAATATCTACTTAAATACGAGTATCGATTAAAAATTATGTTTAAACAAATAATTTTAAATTGTCGGTTGTTTATATTAATTTCATTAATCTTCGTTTATATATACATATATATATATATATATATATATATATGTGTGTGTGTGTGTGTGTGTGTGTGTGTGTGTGTGTGTGAATGACTAGCAGTATAGACCGGCGTTGCTCGGGTTTAATGAAAGCTTTAAAACTAATCCATGATCCTGGAGCTCAGACTGTTTGGACGTTGGCATGAAAGACTAAAAAGCAATACTTGTTTCCAGTTAAAACGAAACCGTAGACTGAAAGAAAAATGATTGGATGTAAGTCAAATTTTGATTTCCTGCTATCGATATCAAATAAGTTTTTTTCGTCGAAAACTGAATTTTGAAGGCTAAATAAGTCCTCTGAGTAAATGGTATCATAGCTAAGACTAAGAACTACAATTATACCTACTTAGAGCCAAACCCGAAGCAAAAATTCAAATAAAAGGGCTGAAAAAAATGCAGACATGCAGGCAGATAAACATACACATACACAAACATTTTGCCTTATATATATATATATATATATATATATATATATATATATATATATTATCAATTTTCTGCACTATTGTAAAAACTGCAACCTTGAAATTCTGAATATCGTTTCTTATGTTTTTGTCTATGAGTGTAGCAAATTTGATTAAAATCGGACCACTCCTTAAATAACCGGATTTTTTTGATTGTCGATTTTCGATATTTATCCGGGGTACCTCGTTGTGGTACAGTGGATATTGGCTCGGAATTCAATTCCAGTTGAATTCATTGTATTCACTTACGCGCAAATACCCTTTGGAAAGGTTCCAGTTATGGGTTAAATAGCAGGGCAGATTGGGTTCTATAGCTTGGTCGGCAACCAGTCTACCGCATAAAGCAATGCCAACCTATTGCGGTATAATCTTCTGCACAGTCAGTCATGTCTCTTTCGAGACATGATCGCCCAAGTATGTATCACGTATGGCACTTAACTGAATGATCTCGACACAAATTTTAACTAGGAGCACTCGCAGACGCTTATAGTACACCTGTGTAAATTGTCAAGAAAATCGGTTCTGCCGTTTCGGAGTCTATAGGTAACGGACACACACAGACACACGCAGACAATGTTCCATTTGTAAGTAAGGTTACATGATTAGTGTGAACGAATCAAAAATCTTCGAATTAAATGTAATAATCATCTTTCATGTTGCATTCTCGGAACGCAAGGTTTGCCGTTTCTCGTGTTTCGTGAAGTAATTTCGCCGTTAGACATTTGAACAAGTATAACTACACATGTATTTCGTTATAATGGGGCCTCACACCAGTGAGTGGGGCCGGTGTGCAAGTGAAACCGTTGAGAGGAAGGCCCCGAAACGGTGCACATTCTCTCCTGATGACCCCAATTAAAATATAAATTCAAAAGGACAAAGTTCAGTGAAGTCATATGCCATAGAGAAGTTCGGTGGAATTGTTATTGGTAAGAGGAGCATTTTATATTCAGTTCGCTTTAGGTGAGTGTCAATTACTTTACAGACATTTCCTTCTTCTGTACATAATGTCAATACTATAAATGCAGATCCGCTGCTTTGCATATGTCTTTCTCTACGGGGTCCTGTCCATCAGCAATAAGGCGACTTTATCTTTGCTTCAGGATGTCTGCCAAAAAAGAATGTCCATGAGAGCGATGGACATGGACATCAAAAGGTCTGAAGACGTCGCCAAAGATTATTTACCCTGAAAGACGCTAATGAGGGTGAATACAGGGGGCAAGGCGAAGAGAAACGAATATTTCCTCCTTCGGAGAAACGTTCTGGACGGAAATTAAATAAGAAAGCAGAAAAGTGTCTTCAAGTGCATTTATTGGAATCAAGACTGTCACATCTCTGTGGGCCTGTACAGCCATAAGGCTTCTGAATAAGAGATATGCTGACATTAATTTTCACCCATCTAAGTGGAGTAAGGTCATTTATTTATTTTTCTATCACCTTGTGTTGTAGTGCCTGAGATGTACACTAGAGACTTTATTTCGTAGGTGGGTGTAAATGAGGGATTATCAAATTTTCCACTCAAAACAAATCAATCATTCAACATTATCTTTGTTTGTGACTGACCTTCAATATTAAATTCAGTTTACGCAGATAAGACATAATAACGTGAGAATTAAAACAAAAAATTCAGCTGATAATTTCTTGCCTTTATACTCATCTTGTCGTCTATACATATTTATACTCCTGTGTCAATTAACTAAAACAAATTTCCAAAACTATCTTCCAAATAATGGGTTGGAATAAAATGCCGTGTGTTTTTTTTTTTCTATCGTTTGCGTGAATTATTCAACTCAAGACAAATTTCATTTAAGTTAGGATGGCATTTCTTATGTGGTGCAGTGGATATCGGCTCGGAACGCGATATCGGGATACCGAGTTTGAATTCCAGTCGAATCCGTTGCATTCATTTATTTGAGAAAGGTATTAATCCGTCTCTTCGCTCCTGTTAAAGGTTAAATAACAGGAGAGATTAGGTTGTATAGCATTAGCTGGTAACCAGTCTACCGCAGAAAATAATGGCAACCGACTGCAGGAAAATTTTCTGCCCAGTCACCTCTCTTTCGAGACATGATCACCGAAGCTTGTCTCACGTATGGCACTAAACTGATTACGTGGTTTTTAGATTTCATGATGTCTCTCCAATATAAGTGCGCGTTATTGAAAATTTGCATTATTAATTTGATAAGTGCTGGAATCTGAATTGGGATTTGTTTTCTTAACTGTTTCTGATGAACGTAGATGTGATGTCAAATATATTAGTATTAACGAAAATGAATTTGTTAAAAACTTTCATCGAAAAAGTGTCAATAGGTGGGGTTAACAGTTTCTGGTTGTTTGAAATGTTATCGGCAGTGTATAGCTTTTTGAATTGTTGATTTCCGTAAATTCGTTTGCAAACCGTTCCAACACACACAGACACGAACAAGCACACACACACACACACACACACACACACACAGAGAGAGAGACACACACACACACAAATTCACACACACACACACAAAACACACACACACACACACACTCACACACACACATATATATATATATATATATATATATAAATTTATTCAAGCTCTGCTGTTTTTCACATGTACGAAGGTCTTTCTGTAAAGGTAACTGTCCATCGGCATTTGGCCGACCTCATCTTCGCTTCAGGAACGTCTGCAAAAATGACATGAAATCGATGTATATGGTCATGGGAAGGTGGGAATACGTCACCAACGATTTCTCAAACCGGAGACGCTATTTACAGTGAGGGCTGGAGAGAGATGAGGAGAAACGAATACTTGCCGCCGGGAAGAAACGTCATCGACGGAGAGAAAACAAGACGGCGGAGAGCATCTTCAGGAACATCTATTACAATCGAGGGTGTCATACCAGTGTAAAGCTGTACAGCCATAAGAAATATTTCCCCGCCTTCAGCAGCTATGGCATAAATCTTTGACCACAGATCTAAAGTCTCTCGAGAGAGACAGATATCAGTCATACGCACATATCCAACTTAGCGTTTGGAACTTTACTTAGAATTTGGAACTCCACAGAAGATTTTATCGCCTTACGCTAACAGACAGTTATTGAATTGCAATAGCATAAATGTAGTCTCATTTGCCACGCCGGCCGAAAAACAAATCTCGAAAAAATGTATTCACCTTACGCCGTTGATGCTGACAATCGCTGGATGACGGTCAGGTGACACCTCTTTAACCTGTAGAGTCTAACCGAGCGAGGTGTTAATTCCTTTGGAAGTAACCCTCTTCACGCCGTTGGGTTTTATATTTATATTTTGTAAAGTCATGATTGTACTCGGGAATAATAGTGGAGTGATATCCCGTTGTCTCCACGGTGATTTATCGAGACAGCCCTCTAGTTAGCTGGCCGTTGACTCCTTCAGATTTTTCCCGCCCTTTTCTTAGTTTTGTTTTTCGTCCACAACGGGTTGCTAAGCTTCCACTTTACTTACAAGCCTGTGTAAGCTGGTTTAGTCGCCCGCGTTGCTACACACACACAAAAAAAAAAAAGAGAAAAAGAACATTTTTTCTGCTTTTTCTTTTTATCCTCTCGGATAAGTGAGTTCAACTTCCATAGTTGTACCAAGAAAATAAATATATACGCGGGAGTGATTTCTCGTAATGAACTTGGGTAAAGTTCTTTAAAGTCAGAAGTTTTCATTCTTTTTGTGCTGATAATCACCAAAGTTAAAGAGTTGTACTATGTGCGTTGTGGTACAGTGGATATCGGCTTGGAACGAGAAGCCGAGGGAGCCGAGTTCGAATTCCAGTTGAATCCATTGTAGTCACTTACTCTCAAATACCCTTGGGAAAGGTATTAATCCGTCTCTTCTTTCTAGTTATGGGTTAAAGAGCTGGACAGATTGGGTTCTATAGCCTTGATTTATATAGCCTTTCTACCGCAGAAAACAATGGCAACCTACTGTGGTATAATCTTCTGCCCAGTCAGTCATGTCTCTTTCGTGACATGATCGCCCAAACTTGGTTTCACGTATGCATTTAACTGACTGACTGAATATAATAGTTGGAATAATGATTAAGGCTTCTACTTGGCGTAAAGTGGGGGATCAGTTTTATATTGCTATTATGTAATAAACTGATTCCCCACTAATTACTACATAATAATATAATACATTTCTTCCTCCTCTAACTATGAGTCAAATAACAGGACAGATTGGGTTCTATAGCCTTGGTCGGCGACCAGTCTACCGCAGAAGGCAATGGCAACCTACTGCGGGATAATTTTCTGCCCAGTCCGTCATGTCTCTTTCGTGACATGATCGCCCGAGTCGTGTATCACGTATGGCACTTAAACTGACTGAGTATTTAACCAAGAGCTTGAGAGACAACGATAGATACACACTTTTCTAGACAACATTTTATGTAAAAGTGAACGCAACGACCTCTGAATTTGCATTTGGTTCGATGAGGAGATTTTCCTCGCTAATGGTTTATTTGTTTCGCGTATATTCGCTCCAAAATACAAAACATAAATAAAATAAAATAAAATAAAATAGCGACTTTGGATCAAAATTCAGTCCATACCTGACAAAATAATAAACCTTGCGTAGATTCTTTCCATATAAATTTTTTATATTGTTAGTAATATTTTTCTCTTCTATTTTGAGAGAATAAAATATTCGACCTTTAACGTAAAATTCAAAATAGTGCGAGGGAAAACAAAACAAAACAAAAAAAACGAACTTTGTCGATCATTGACCTTGGATTTAATGTTTAGACCTGACTTTTGTATGTGTTTTTGTTTTTTTAATCTAAGCCGCATAGTGTAATATTGTTGTGTGTGTCTGGGATTGTGAATGCTTTTTGTTTTCATTGTCGTAAATATTTTGAACGACAGTCTCCACCACCCGCACTTATTTGGTTTTGCTTCAAGGGATTCTGTGTTCTGTACCGAAAACAGATGACAATCATTCAGTTATAAAATTGATGGACATATAAATGTCCCACGCACACAAACACAGGCACACGCACACGCACGAACACACACGCACACACACACACACACACACACACACACACACACACACAGAGGTATGCACAGCAATACTTATTTTAAAGAACACACGCAGATACGTTGTAAAACTATATATAAAATATAAATAACTTTTAAAAAGGAAAAAAAAACTTTTTTGTAATTACAACTATAAGCATTAAATTAATTATTAAAATATTTACTGATAAATAGTGAGTGAGCTATACACACACACACACACAATAAAATTTGTTTTGTTATTTAAAATTAAGTTTATTTATATTGCAACACAGAAATATCTATCCTTCGAAATTTTAACTCCTCATCAGACAATTTTTTGATTATTTTTGTGAAAATAATTTACATTCAGTCAGTTAAGTGCTATACTTGAAACACACTTGGGCGATCATGTTTCGAAAAGAAGATGAGTGTTTGGGCAGAAGATTATCCCGCATTAGGTTATTATTGCTTTTTGCGGTAGACTGGTTGCCAGTCAAGGCTATAGAACCCAATCTGTCCTGTTATCTAAATTTATTTATAAATGGAATTTTTCTGTGTGTGTATGTGTGTGTGTGTCTGTGTGTCTGTGTGTGCGTGTGTCCGTTACCTATAGACTCCGAAACGGCTGAACAGATTTTCTTGAAAATTTACAGAGTTGTACTATAAGCAACTGCGAGTGTTCTTAGCTAGGTTTTGTGTCGATAAATATCGAAAGTCGATAATCGAAAAAATCGGGTTATAGAAAAAATGGTCCGATTTTAACCAAATTTGCTACACTCATAGACAAAGACATAAGAAATGATATTCAGAAGTTTCAAGGTTGCAGTTCTTACAATAGTGCAGAAAATCGATAATATATATATATATATATATATATATATATATATATATATATATATATATATATAAGGCAAGATGTTTGCGCGTGTGTCGGTTTATCTGTCTGTATGACCTTTATACAAATCCACAATTTTTATCCGATTCTCACCAAACTTCACCCAAATATTCTTTAGATTGAGTCTGAGCTCCAGCACCAAACATTAATTTTAAAGCATTCATTACACCCGAGCAACGCCGGGCTATACTGCAAGTATATATATATATATATATATATATATATATATATATATATATATATAGTCATCCACAGACAGATCTGTTTCGCTGTATTACAGCACATCAATAAGGTTAGACTCCGATTGCTTTTAACCCTGGATTGAAACTTGACCGAATTGGCGTCAGTCGGCGATTCTACCTCTGGGCTATGGGCGTTCGATGAAGAAGACAGACTTTTTAGCGTGTATATTCTCATTATACCCGTCCAATAGGCAGAGTGCTCTAATCCATTACTGAATGAGCGATGCGTACATGCCAGAGTAGCTACTGTTTTTCAGAGTCTACCATTCTTCCAGAGTGCTCAATCAGGGTGTGAGAGCGTAATATATATATATATATATATATATATATATATATATATATATATAAACAAACAAAGACAGAAATTAGTATATGCATTTATTTTTACTATGTGTGAAATTTCGTGAGAATCGGATAAAAATTGTGGATTTGTATAAAGGACATACAGATAAACAGACACACATAAACATCTTGCCTTATATATATATATTCGATCTTCTGCACTATTGTAGGAACTGCAATCTTGAAACTTCTGAATATCGTTTCTTATGTCTTTGTCTATGAGTGTATCAAATTTGATTAAAATCGCACAACTCCTTCTATAACCCGATTTTTTCGATTAGCTATTTTTGATATTTATCGGGTGTACCTCGACACAATACCTAACACTCGCAGACACTTATAGTACGACTGTGTAAATTTTCAAGAAATTCGGTTCAGCCGTTTCGCAGTCTATAGGTATTGGACACACACACACAAACACACACACAAACACAAACACAAAGCTTCATTTATCAATAAGTTTAGTTTTCTGAGATGAAGCGATATATAAATGAAGGAAAAGCAACAGCTACTCTGTAATTTTTTACTTTTCCGAAATTCTTGCATTTTTGGACATCAATTTTGTTTGACCTTTTCTTGTCTATTGTATTCCTTCCCCTCCATTCTTATTTCTTCAATTTCAAATCACGCTCCGCATTTGTTCAATCCATGTCTTAATTAATTCCTTTATCTAATCTTTGCCTTCTTACTCCTGGTTTGCTACCATTTTGCTTTCTTGAATGCTATTTACCGTAAACCACAGAGATGCATAAAAATATCGACCATAAGCAATATTTCCCGAGTTGCTGTTTGTGCGCATTTATTAAATCTGCATTTTCCTTGGTTCTTTTAATTAATTCCAATTCCACATCGAAAAATGCCGTCTTTTACCCTCGAGTACATCAGTCATGTTTATAATTTTCTTTCGTATATTGATCCTTAAACGTTTGTTCCAGTACCGCACATCGGCTAAATTGAAATCCAATCGACAGCTATAGTTTAATGGCGTCATCGGTAATCGGTGTTTAAACCTTGGCAAAGAATAAGGATGCTGATTTTCAAGGCAGCATTTATGCCTCATAATTTACAAGAAAATGAACACATGGTTAATAAAATGAATGATCAACAAAAAAATGCCTAGTCAATAAAAAATCAACAAAAACAGGAGGAAAAAATACTGCCTACTAACCTGGAATACAAGAATCAAACTAGTACAGAAATCCAATATCTACAAAATAATTTCGACGCTGTGACCCGAAGGCCAATTGCATTACTGAAGCTGAGTAAAATACTGAAAGAAAGGCAAATTTTGCTGGAAACAAAGAAGAGAATACGGTATTGTACTATGATTTCTGTCCGTCAATATAGCAGTGAATGCTCAATAATCACATCAAAGTTAAAGAAAAAGACGTGAAGCAACTGAAATATGATTCTACAGAAGCATGCTGAGAATGCCTATGACTGAACATGTCAGCCACAACGAAGCTTTTGTCGCAGAATGAAACAAAAATAAAAATGTTTTTTAACATCAGGACAAACAGTTTCTGGGACATTGTAAGGCAGGTTTGAATAATCTGACCCTAACAGAACAGATTGAGGGCAAGAGAGACGGAGGAAGGCAATGAGTGACGTATTTAGTGGTCTTGAGCAAATGGATGGTAAGAGTATAGTTTATGTAGGGAAACAAGAGATACAAGGAATAGCGAGATGTGGATGGCCATGATCTACCCAGGCGTGACGATACTAACGATTGAATCCCGGATAACTTGGTGTTTAATCCTGATTTAGTAAGGATAAATCGATCTACTACCTACTTTCTCCTGAACGTATTGATAAAGTATTCGTTGTTTCCTGATTTCAGATACAGTGGTTTACTGTTTCCCACTGATATATATATATATATATATATATATATATATATATATATATATATATATATGTGTGTGTGTAAATTTGTCGTTATCCTCGTTTCGAAAAACCCTCCGAGTACATACGCAAAAATGGTAATAAAAAAAACGAGCGAAGCACTTGAACATCAATCAAAGTACGTAGCCCAAAGAAAAAAAACCCGAGACGAGTAACCTAAAACTATATACCATATATATATATATATATATATATATTTATATATATATATATATATATTATGCTTCAATATATATATATATATATATTATGCTTCAATATATATATATATATATATATATATATATATTGAAGCATATATATATATATATATATATATATTGAAGCTATAATATATATATATATATATATATGTATGTATTAAAAAAGGATTAATTCAGAGATGTTGAATGGCCATTTCGATATGAAGATCCCCACGGGGGACGACACATCACCTCAGCAAAAGAAAAAACCTTTCAGAAACTGGAGAAAAATTAGTCTACTTTTCCTTTTAAAATAGATTGCAAAGAAATTAAAAAATAAATAATAAAATAAAATAAAATAAAATAAAAATAAAAATAAAGGCAAAGAAAAAGAAAAAGAAAACGAAAAAGAAAAAGATAGAATAAAATCAAATAAATAAGAAAAGAAAAAATTGACATCGTCTGGGTTCGCAAAAAAAAGGGAGAATGTAACTAAAAATTAACAGACAGCCGTGTTAAATCGACGTAAGTTTAAGCAACACGGAAAAAAGGTGGTAAGAGAGATAAAAGAAGGAAGGGAGGGAAAAAGAAAGAAACTAAAGAAAAAAAAAATTTTTAATATTACAGACGCTGGACAAATTCAAAAACCTAATTTCCCCAAAACGTTGAAGTATTAGAAAAAGGCCTTTACTTAAAAAGGCATAATTATTAATAAAAGGGAATAAAAAGATATAGGATTTAAAATAAAATTATTTTTTTTAAAATTAGGTCATTTGAAATTAAACTAAATAAAGACAACACTAGGTAAAAAAAAAAAAAAAATTAATTACAATTATTATATACATACCTATAGAAGTACACACATACATACATATATATACACACACAATTCTACGAATAAGAATACATATATACATACACATACACACACATACATTCAATTTATTACACACTTATATACATATACATGCGCATACACACATATATATGTGTGTACACACCTATATATATATATATGTATATATTATGCATCAATATATATATATATATATATATATATATATATGTGTGTGTGTTATGCTTCAGAACTTATACAAACTAAACTCTACAAAACTGTACATTTTCTTTCGACATCGAAAGAACAATGTGTCATCAGATAGAAAATAATGATAATAATAACCATTATTTTTTAAAAGAAAATTTATGAAAAATCACCTTTTATTATTGGAAAAAATTATCGTATTATTTTAGTAATATAAGGAAGTGAATTTACATAAATTTTCTTTTTGAAAATAACGTTTATTACCATCATTACTGATGAGATATTGCCCTTTCAATGTCGAAACAAAATGCACAATTTGTAGTAGTTTGTACCTGTTTTAAAGTATCATTTATTATAACTTACTGATAGCTCTATTTTTATATTGAGCACCGTTTTAAATTAATATTTTGAACGTTGCAATCATATTCTTCGTTCCTTATTCATTTGGTTCTGGTGACATTAGTCACGTGTTAATTTTGTTTGTATTAAACTTCTCCTCCCACTATATCCCGGCAAACGAAAACGGAAATACTTATTATAGTGGGCTATCCTATGTTGCCTCCCCCTCCGCCTGGCCTTGACTGAACTTTCATTCCGTAGTAATACGACATGAAACAAGTCGAATAGGGCCTTCCGTCTGATGAAGTCGGTGATTGTTGGCAACAACAATTATTGACTGAAATAAATTTATTACGGAAATATGACCGGTGTTTAAAGTTTTTCTTAAAAGGAAACAGAGAATATATATATATATATATATATATATATATATATATATATATATATATATATAAATGTCTACTCAATTTAGTTTATTGAAATGTACACTCTCGAGCCCACCAAACTAATATTCATGAGCACTATTATCCAAAAATCCAGAAAAGCAATAATATTTTTGTTCATGTATATAAATACTTAAAAAAATATAATCCTTAGATATTCTATGATTAATATCTTGAGTGTGTTGCTTTTTAATATTTTCATTTTTTGTTCACATTTTCAAATAAATACATAAATATATATTTTTTTAAGGTATGCTCTATGATATGTTAAAGTAATTATTATCAGGTATAAAACGTATGTAAATATAAAAGTAGACATTGATGTTAACGTACAGATGTTAACGTACAATTTCGACGCACCTGTGTGCGTGTTGATCTATATGTGTGCTAGTGTTACTAAATCTTTAGAAAAAAATATATTTCAATCGAAATGAAACCAAAATTAAAACCGTTAAGCAGAAACCAAACCAAACAAAATTAAAACAAACCTATTAAACAAAAACCAAACGAAATGAAACCAAAATTAAACCCGTAAAGTAGAAAGCAAACAAAACAAAATTAAGACAAATCTCTTAAACAAACACCAAACGAAATGAAACCAAAATCAAACCCGTTTAGCAGAAAGCGAACAAAACAAAATTAAAACAAACCTATTAAACAGAACACAAACGAAATGAAACCAAAATTAAAACCGTTAAACTGAAACCAAACGAAATGAAACCAAAATCAAACTCGTTAAGCAGAGTGCAATCAAAATGAAAAACGTTAAACAGAAACCAACAGGAAAGGAAATCAAAATCAAACTCGTTAAGCAAAGTGCAATCAAAATGAAAAAAAAACCGTTAAACTGAAACCAAACGAAATGAAACCAAAATCAAACTCGTTAAGCAGAGTGCAATCAAAATGAAAAAAAAACCGTTAAACTGAAACCAAACGAAATGAAATCAAAATCAAACTCGTTAAGCTGAATGCAATCAAAATGAAAAAAAAAACCGTTAAACTGAAACCAAACGAAATGAAACCAAAATCAAACTCGTTAAGCAGAGTGCAATCAAAATGAAAAACGTTAAACAGAAACCAAACGAAATGAAATCAAAATCAAACTCGTTAAGCAAAGTCCAATCAAAATGAAAAAAAAACCGTTAAACTGAAACCAAACGAAATGAAACCAAAATCAAACTCGTTAAGCAGAGTGCAATCAAAATGAAAAACGTTAAACAGAAACCAAACGAAATGAAATCAAAATCAAACTCGTTAAGCAAAGTCCAATCAAAATGAAAAAAAAACCGTTAAACTGAAACCAAACGAAATGAAACCAAAATCAAACTCGTTAAGCAGAGTGCAATCAAAATGAAAAAAAAACCGTTAAACTGAAACCAAACGAAATGAAATCAAAATCAAACTCGTTAAGCTGAATGCAATCAAAATGAAAAAAAAACCGTTAAACTGAAACCAAACGAAATGAAATCAAAATCAAACTCGTTAAGCAGAATGCAATCAAAATGAAAAAAAACCGTTAAACTGAAACCAAACGAAATGAAATCAAAATCAAACCCATTAAGCATAAATGCTTAAACATATTTAAGCATAAATGCTTAAACATGTTTAAATGTCCCGTGGATCTTAGTGCGCTATATCTTTGCTAGAGAATTTGATAGTGATTGCTAGACAATATATTCAAAGATGAAAGAGAAACATGAACTAACAGAAACTTTGTTCTAGAGAAGGATGCTGAGGAAACAGGAGTGGATCTTGTGTGAAACCTCGGAGTTTTAGAGAAAACAGAAATAAAAAAGTAATTTATACTTAACATCAGAAAGAGACAGTTGAAGTTTTTTGCTTTTATAATGTAAAGGAGGCTTGGAAAATCCGATCCACACGAGACAGACAAAACGAAAGTAGAACAAAGGAAGACAACGCATAATATACTTGACCAGCTTGATAAAATCGATGGTGGAAGAGAGCTTAAGAAAAATATAAGAAAGACAATAATTATTAAGAAATACAATAGACAGGAATGGGTGTAGAGCAATGAACACCTACCTACTGACAGAACAGAGAATATAAAGAAGAGTGACAGAAATTTTGTTGTCACTACTAGAATCCGATCTCGGTTCGCTCAATGCATTTTCCATGTAAATATGTTTTTCACTAATCAACAAATTATGCTATTTCCGCTGATAATATTTATTCGGGCTAGTTTGCGTTTGCACATTGTTTTTTGTTTGATGTGTACGCATCCTAAATTTTTGACGCCGTATTATGAAGTTTGTTTATGATAAGATTGACAAATTCTTTACAGCGACGACATATTTTCTGCTTGATTTTTCTAATGTCGCTTTTCGATTCGCCAGCTGCAAACGATTCGGACAATTTGCCTAATGAGTAGTATAACAAAACGTATCGACATTCTGACGAACAGAGAGCGCGGGAGGATCAGACCGCATATGAACAAGAACAATGCTCTTTCCTTAAAGACATTTTTTTTAATCATATCAAGGGATATCATAGCTTAGTTTAGTCTATCTACTGCAATTGAAAAAAAAATTAAATAAAATTAAAGAATGAAAAGATTGGAAAAGAGAAAGCCGGAGACCATATCATAAGCAGGGAACAAGTGATGAGCCTCTTCACCTGTTCAATTGACGTGGGTGGAGTGTGAACCGGGCAATAGTTTAGTCTATCTACTCCAATTGAAAAAAAAAATAAAATAAAATAAAAGAATGAAAAGATTGGAAAAGAGAAAGCCGGAGACCATATCATAAGCAGGGAACAAGTGATGAGCCTCTTCAGCTGTTCAATTGACGTGGGTGGAGTGTGAACCGGGTAATAGTTTAGTCTATCTACTCCAATTGAAAAAACAAAATAAAATAAAATAAAAGAATGAAAAGATTGGAAAAGAGAAAGCCGGAGACCATATCATAAGCAGGGAACAAGTGATGAGCCTCTTCACCTGTTCAATTGACGTGGGTGGAGTGTGAACCGGGCAATAGTTTAGTCTATCTACTCCAATTGAAAAAACAAAATAAAATAAAATAAAAGAATGAAAAGATTGGAAAAGAGAAAGCCGGAGACCATATCATAAGCAGGGAACAAGTGATGAGCCTCTTCACCTGTTCAATTGACGTGGGTGGAGTGTGAACCGGGCAATAGTTTAGTCTATCTACTCCAATTGAAAAAACAAAATAAAATAAAATAAAAGAATGAAAAGATTGGAAAAGAGAAAGCCGGAGACCATATCATAAGCAGGGAACAAGTGATGAGCCTCTTCACCTGTTCAATTGACGTGGGTGGAGTGTGAACCGGGCAATAGTTTAGTCTATCTACTCCAATTGAAAAAACAAAATAAAATAAAATAAAAGAATGAAAAGATTGGAAAAGAGAAAGCCGGAGACCATATCATAAGCAGGGAACAAGTGATGAGCCTCTTCATCTGTTCAATTGACGTGGGTGGAGTGTGAACCGGGCAATAGTTTAGTCTATCTACTCCAATTGAAAAAACAAAATAAAATAAAATAAAAGAATGAAAAGATTGGAAAAGAGAAAGCCGGAGACCATATCATAAGCAGGGAGCAAGTGATGAGCCTCTTCACCTGTTCAATAGACGTGGGTGGAGTGTGAACCGGGCAATAGTTTAGTCTATCTACTCCAATTGAAAAAACAAAATAAAATAAAATAAAAGAATGAAAAGATTGGAAAAGAGAAAGCCGGAGAACATATCATAAGCAGGGAACAAGTGATGAGCCTCTTCACCTGTTCAATTGACGTGGGTGGAGTGTGAACCGGGCAATAGTTTAGTCTATCTACTCCAATTGAAAAAACAAAATAAAATAAAATAAAAGAATGAAAAGATTGGAAAAGAGAAAGCCGGAGACCATATCATAAGCAGGGAACAAGTGATGAGCCTCTTCACCTGTTCAATAGACGTGGGTGGAGTGTGAACCGGGCAATAGTTTAGTCTATCTACTCCAATTGAAAAAACAAAATAAAATAAAATAAAAGAATGAAAAGATTGGAAAAGAGAAAGCCGGAGACCATATCATAAGCAGGGAACAAGTGATGAGCCTCTTCACCTGTTCAATTGACGTGGGTGGAGTGTGAACCGGGCAATAGTTTAGTCTATCTACTCCAATTGAAAAAACAAAATAAAATAAAATAAAAGATGAAAAGATTGGAAAAGAGAAAGCCGGAGACCATATCATAAGCAGGGAACAAGTGATGAGCCTCTTCACCTGTTCAATTGACGTGGGTGGAGTGTGAACCGGGCAATAGTTTAGTCTATCTACTCCAATTGAAAAAACAAAATAAAATAAAATAAAAGAATGAAAAGATTGGAAAAGAGAAAGCCGGAGACCATATCATAAGCAGGGAACAAGTGATGAGCCTCTTCACCTGTTCAATTGACGTGGGTGGAGTGTGAACCGGGCAATAGTTTAGTCTATCTACTCCAATTGAAAAAACAAAATAAAATAAAATAAAAGAATGAAAAGATTGGAAAAGAGAAAGCCGGAGACCATATCATAAGCAGGGAACAAGTGATGAGCCTCTTCACCTGTTCAATTGACGTGGGTGGAGTGTGAACCGGGCAATAGTTTAGTCTATCTACTCCAATTGAAAAAACAAAATAAAATAAAATAAAAGAATGAAAAGATTGGAAAAGAGAAAGCCGGAGACCATATCATAAGCAGGGAACAAGTGATGAGCCTCTTCACCTGTTCAATTGACGTGGGTGGAGTGTGAACCGGGCAATAGTTTAGTCTATCTACTCCAATTGAAAAAACAAAATAAAATAAAATAAAAGAATGAAAAGATTGGAAAAGAGAAAGCCGGAGACCATATCATAAGCAGGGAACAAGTGATGAGCCTCTTCACCTGTTCAATAGACGTGGGTGGAGTGTGAACCGGGTGACTGTTTAGTCTATCTACTCCAATTGAAAGACATGCGATATTTATGTTACAAATTACGTCAGCAAACATCATTAAATTCTAAAGGCTGTATACTTATGACTTATAGTTTATGCAAAAGCGTTTGATAAATTACAAAAGGACAGTTTGAAATTCTAAGTAACCTTGACATTTTTGGGATGGTTATTATAAATAATAAATGCGTGTGCGTTGAGATGCTGTGGATATCGGCTCGGGATGAGAAACTGGAGAGCCGAGTTCGAATTCCAGTTGAGTTCATTGCATTCACTTACGCGCAAATACACTTTGGAAAGTTGATAATCCGTATTTATCCCCTACCTATGGAATAAATAACAGGACAGGCTGGCGTTCTATAGCCTTTGATGGCAGCCAGTCAACCGCAGAAAGTAATGGCAATCTATTCTTATATATATATTTCTATAAAAGTTTATTTTTATACCATCATAGTGTTTTGACTCCAGTTTGGGGATTAACTATTTGCCCATAGCTTGGATCCTAACAGTTGCTAGCACACCGGGTTAGGGAGAACCTGGGATGAACAACATTTAAGAGGTGGTTCCATACTCCTCACAACTAATCAATCAGAGGTCTTGATGCTGGGTCCAGTTTACTGTCATACCGAAGACACGAGAGCAGAAAAATCTTGCAGTCACTTCTATCATTTTAATGCCGAATTTGATATTACCGTTCTTGTTCGTCCTTTTGAATTCTTTTGAATTTTAAATCATCAATTACAACTTCAGCAGTTTATTTTTTGTCTGTGGTTGGACCTGGAGATAGATGGAAGTTTAAGGGGATCAGGCAAGTTTCTTGCTGGTCAAGCAACGATCATCTAAACTTATTTATAAATGCTCTGTGTCTGTGTGAGTCCGTTACCTATAAACTCCGAAACGGCTGAACCGATTCTCTTGAAAATTTACACAGTTGTACTATAAGCGGCTGAGAGTGTTCTTAAATAGGTTTTGTCTCGAGGTACTCCTGATAAATATCAAAAATTGATAATTGAAAAAACCGTTATCGGGTTATAGAAGAAGTGGTCCGATTTTAATCAAATTTGATACACTCATAGACAAAGACATAAGAAACGATATTCAGAAGTTTCAAGGTTGCAGTTTTTACAATAGTGCAGAAAATCGATAATATATATATATATATATATATATATATATATATATATATATATATATATATATATAAGGCGAGATGTTTGTGCGTGTGTCTGTTTATCTGTCTGTATGTCCTTTATAGACATCCACAATTTTTATCCGATTCTCCCCAAAGTTAACACAAATATTCTTTAGGCTGAGTCTGAGCTCCAGGGACCTGGATTAGTTTTAAAGCTTTCATTACACCCGAGCAACGCCAGATTATACTGCTAGTCGTGAATAAACAGGAGTTCAATCCAGTGACTTGGGCACATAACGAGGAAAGAGGGATTAGAAATGTTGATACTCACAGGACGGATTGAAGAGAAGAAGGACAGATAAAAAAGCAGGACTAAATTTGTGTTCTTGATTAAATGGGGGAATTACCCTACTTGTTTCCTCCAGCGAGTTTTGACACAAGATCGGTTTTTAACAGAGGGAACCTGAGCGGTAACCGGATACAAAGCTGGTCTTAGCTGATCGGAATTCATCATAATCCCAGACTGGAGCGAGTTGTGGCAAAAGGACAGTTTTCAACGCTCGGGTAACTGATCAATGATTACCCATCCCCCACTTACGCGGTAACTGGGTACAAAGCTGATCTTAGCTGGTCGGAATTTACGCAACACACACACTGGAGCGATTTTTGGAATAAGGTCAAATTCTTAACGTTTAGAACCTGAGCGCGTACGCTCTGGTAACAGGTCAATGATTACCCAGCCACCGCTTACACGGTAACTGGGTACAAAGCTGATCTTAGAGGGTCGGGATTTACCCTACACCCACACCGGACCGATTTCTGGCATAAGGTCAATTTTTAACGTTTAGAACCTGAGCGCGTACCCTCGAGTCACTGGTCAATGATTACCCAGCCTTCGATTACGCGGTAACTGGGTACAAAGCTGATCTTAGATGGTCGGGATTTACCCTACACCCACACTAAAGCAATTTCTGGCATGAAGTCAATTTTTAAGGTTGGGAACCTGAGTGCGTACCCTCGGGTAACTGGTCAATGATTACCCAGCCTTCGATTACGCGGTAACTGGGTACAAAACTGATCTTAGATGGTCTGGATTTACCCTACACCCACACTAAAGCAATTTCTGGCATGAAGTCAATTTTTAACGTTGGGAACCTGAGCGCGTACCCTCGGGTAACTGGTCAATGATTACCCAGCCTTCGATTACGCGGTAACTGGGTACAAAACTGACCTTAGATGGTCGGGATTTACCCTACACCCACACTAAAGCAATTTCTGGCATGAAGTCAATTTTTAACGTTGGGAACCTGAGCGCGTACCCTCGGGTAACTGGTCAATGATTACCCAGCCTTCGATTACGCGGTAACTGGGTACAAAGCTGATCTTAGCTGGTCGGGATTTACCCTACACCCACGTAAGAGCGATTTCTGGCGTAAGGTCAATTTTTAACGTTTGAAACCTGAGCGCGTACTCTCGGGTAATGGTCAATGATTACCCAGCCCCCTCTTACACGGTAACTGGGTACAAAGCTGATCTTAGATTGTCGGGATTTACCCTACACCCACACCGGACCGATTTCTGGCATAAGTTCAATTTTGAACGTTTGGAACCTGAGCGCTACCCTCGGGTAACTGCTCAATGATTAACAAGCCTTCGATTACGCGGTAACTGGGTACAAAACTGATCTTAGCTGGTCGGGATTTACCCTACACCCACGCTAAAGCGATTTCTGGCATGAGGTCAACTTTTAACGTTGGGAACCTGAGCGCGTACCCTCGGGTAACTGGTCAATGATTACCCAGCCTTCGATTACGCGGTAACTGGGTACAAAACTGATCTAAGATGGTCTGGATTTACCCTACACCCACGTAAGAGCGATTTCTGGCATAAGGTCAATTTTTAACGTTTGGAACCTGAGCGCGTACCCTCGGGTAATGGTAAATGATTACCCAGCCCCCTCTTACACGGTAACTGTGTACAAAGCTGATCTTAGATTGTCGGGATTTACCCTACACCCACACCGGACCGATTTCTGGCATAAGTTCAATTTTGAACGTTTGGAACCTGAGCGCTACCCTCGGGTAACTGGTCAATGATTACCCAGCCTTCGATTACGCGGTAACTGGGTACAAAACTGATCTTAGCTGGTCGGGATTTACCCTACACCCACACTAAAGCAATTTCTGGCATGAAGTCAATTTTTAACGTTGGGAACCTGAGCGCTACCCACGGGTAACTGGTCAATGATTACCCAGCCTTCGATTACGCGGTAACTGGGTACAAAACTGATCTTAGCTGGTCGGGATTTACCCTACACCCACGCTAAAGCGATTTCTGGCATGAGGTCAACTTTTAACGTTGGGAACCTGAGCGCGTACCCTCGGGTAACTGGTCAATGATTACCCAGCCTTCGATTACGCGGTAACTGGGTACAAAACTGATCTTAGCTGGTCGGGATTTACCCTACACCCACACTAAAGCAATTTCTGGCATGAAGTCAATATTTAACGTTGGGAACCTGAGCGCGTACCCTCGGGTAACTGGTCAATGATTACCCAGCCTTCGATTACGCGGTAACTGGGTACAAAACTGATCTTAGATGGTCTGGATTTACCCTACACCCACGTAAGAGCGATTTCTGGCATAAGGTCAATTTTTAACGTTTGGAACCTGAGCGCGTACCCTCGGGTAATGGTCAATGATTACCCTGCCCCCTCTTACACGGTAACTGTGTACAAAGCTGATCTTAGATTGTCGGGATTTACCCTACACCCACACCGGACCGATTTCTGGCATAAGTTCAATTTTGAACGTTTGGAACCTGAGCGCTACCCTCGGGTAACTGGTCAATGATTACCCAGCCTTCGATTACGCGGTAACTGGGTACAAAACTGATCTTAGCTGGTCGGGATTTACCCTACACCCACACTAAAGCAATTTCTGGCATGAAGTCAATTTTTAACGTTGGGAACCTGAGCGCGTACCCTCGGGTAACTGGTCAATGATTACCCAGCCTTCGATTACGCGGTAACTGGGTACAAAGCTGATCTTAGCTGGTCGGGATTTACCCTACACCCACGTAAGAGCGATTTCTGGCGTAAGGTCAATTTTTAACGTTTGAAACCTGAGCGCGTACTCTCGGGTAATGGTCAATGATTACCCAGCCCCCTCTTACACGGTAACTGGGTACAAAGCTGATCTTAGATTGTCGGGATTTACCCTACACCCACACCGGACCGATTTCTGGCATAAGTTCAATTTTGAACGTTTGGAACCTGAGAGCTACCCTCGGGTAACTGCTCAATGATTAACAAGCCTTCGATTACGCGGTAACTGGGTACAAAACTGATCTTAGCTGGTCGGGATTTACCCTACACCCACGCTAAAGCGATTTCTGGCATGAGGTCAACTTTTAACGTTGGGAACCTGAGCGCGTACCCTCGGGTAACTGGTCAATGATTACCCAGCCTTCGATTACGCGGTAACTGGGTACAAAACTGATCTTAGCTGGTCGGGATTTACCCTACACCCACACTAAAGCAATTTCTGGCATGAAGTCAATTTTTAACGTTGGGAACCTGAGCGCGTACCCTCGGGTAACTGGTCAATGATTACCCAGCCTTCGATTACGCGGTAACTGGGTACAAAACTGATCTAAGATGGTCTGGATTTACCCTACACCCACGTAAGAGCGATTTCTGGCATAAGGTCAATTTTTAACGTTTGGAACCTGAGCGCGTACCCTCGGGTAATGGTCAATGATTACCCAGCCCCCTCTTACACGGTAACTGTGTACAAAGCTGATCTTAGATTGTCGGGATTTACCCTACACCCACACCGGACCGATTTCTGGCATAAGTTCAATTTTGAACGTTTGGAACCTGAGCGCTACCCTCGGGTAACTGGTCAATGATTACCCAGCCTTCGATTACGCGGTAACTGGGTACAAAGCTGATCTTAGCTGGTCGGGATTTAACCTAATCACCGACTGGAGTGAGATCTGGTATAAGGTCAATTTTTAACGTTGGAAACCGGAGCGTGTACACTCGGGTAACTGAATAATAATTACCTAGCCCCCACTTAACTAGGTACAAAGATCATCTTAGCTGCTCGGGATATAACTTAATCTCCGACTGGAGCGAGTTCTGCCATAAGGTCAGTTATTAACGTGGGGAACCTGAGCGCGTACGCTCGGGTAACTGGACAGTGATTACCCAGCACCCGCTTATGCGGTAACTGGGTACGAAAATGGACTAATCTAGTTGGGATTTACCCTACTCACCCACTGGAGTGAGTCCTGGCGCAAGGTCAGTTTTTAACGTGGGAGACATGTGCGCGTACGCTTGGGTAACTGGTCAGGGTTTGCAAGAAATAGCAAAAAAATATTCATTAAGAATGTCAAAAATTAGGAAAATATGGAGAGCCTTGATCGGTTACGTTCTTATAGAACACACCACATAAATAAGATATACGAGACAGAGGATAATCTTTGTAGGCCTTCAAGTGAGTGAAACCGTCATTATTACACTATTATATTTTATACGCTCACTTCAAATCCAAGAAGGACTAATAATCATTTATCAAGATCAGCTGACAGTAATCCTTCTTAATAATCTATGCGAGCCTCTCAAGAGCATCAGTTGTTGGCGAAATATCCGCATATTTATTGATCTTTTCTTGCCGTTAGAGTCCAAAAGCTGAACAATGTATTATTAAACAGAATATTGAAGTGTTACGCAATATCATTCGATCTATATGGTAGCGAATCATGGACAACTCTTTCACGGATGAAGAAGAGACTTGAAGCAACAAAACCAAAAATATTAATACTGAGCTGTTACATAATAACAGTCCTTCTTTCTTTCTTTCTTTTTTTTTTTTTTAATCATTTCACCCCGAGCAAGGCAGAAACGCCACTGATGTGCAGGGGGTTACATAAATGTAAAAAGATTAATTAGAAAAGAGTGAGGAGTACAAACTAGTTAGAAAGGAACAATAGAAAGCTGAGAAAGCAGGTGCGATAACAGATACATAGGTGGAGAGAAAGGGAAGGTTATACAGGGGTGGGGAGAGAGCTAGAGTCCAGTGGTTAGTAGATGAGTATTAACTTTGCATTTAAATTTCTGGAGGTTGTAGCCGTCAGGAAAGCAAGAATACGGGAGTGAGTTCCACAGGCGGGAAGTGCGAGAGAGGAAGCTGCAGGAGTAGAATTGTCGTCTGCATTTGGATAACCTGACTGTGAATGGGTGGGACCCAGTTGCCAGTCTGGTTGCACGGGTATACACCTGTTGAGGAGGCATCAGTGACTTAAGCTCATCCGAGCAGAAGCCATAAAAATATTTATAGAAGAGACAGAGGGAGGCCACATTTCGACGATGGGAACGTGGCTGCAGTCGAGTCGCCAGATCAGTACCTATCACATTACAGGCTCTCCTTTGGAGCTTGTCAAGAACACTGAGGATAACGGCAGAGGCCCCTGACCATAAATGACAGCAGTACTCCATGCACGGACGGATGGTTGACTTGTATATATGCAGGATGGATTTAGGTGGAAAAAACATCCTGGATCGACATAGTGACCCAATCTTCTTAGCAGTAGATTTTGCTATGGATTCAATATAGTGGTTCCATTTGAGGTCTGAGGACAGGGTAAGTCCGAGGAGGCATATTGTATTACTTTCCGGGAGAATCATCTGGTCCATGCTTATGGGAGGCAGAAGAGGTTGCCTGTAATGGTTGACAGACAACAGGTTGGTCTTAGAGGAATTGAAGTTGACAAGCCACTTCTTGCCCCGGTTCACCACAGAGTGTAGATCCCGCTCAAGGTCAGCAGCGAGATTATGTCTGTCCGCCACGACAGGTTTCTTACTGGAGTGGGAGTATATTGTAGTGTCATGTGCGTAGATGCCTACTTGGGACTTGATGGCAGGAAATGCAAGACACTTTCCTCACAGGTGAAAAAGAGATATGACGCAAAAGAAACAGAATATATTACTGGAATGTTACGTCATATCCGTCCTCCTTTATGGCAGGAAATGAAGAGAAATATCCTCACAGATAAAGAAGGTACACGAAGCAACAAAAATTGACGGACCTGAAAGAGGCTACAACCACATTTAAATTTGTTGTTTTTTTCTTTTTTTTTATTACTTCTTCCAATGCAATCTTATCAATTACAGCCTAAACATTCCGATAGACAAAAAACGTTTGGAAAAATTTCAATATTTAAACAATTTTAGTGGGAGCTCAGTTTTTCATATAATGTTATAGTAAATCGATTCTTCATTTTGGAACCTCTAGGACAGTAGCACCACTTGTAAATTTGTTGATTATCAATTTTTTCTCTACTTTTTTTAGTGCAATGTTATCGATTAAACCCTAAACTATCCGATTGACAAAATAAGTGTAAAGATTTCAACATTTAAACAATTTTCGGGGGTGCTCAGTTTCTCATACAACCTTATAGTAAATCGATCCTGTGCAATTAACTTTTTTGCTTGCGCATATTCAACTACTGAATCCTTTGCGAAATTTTTGATTAAAGCCAATATTGAATTTCTGAGGAAGATGCCATTGTAAGAACTAAAAGAAAACTTGAAAAAGACAAAATGAAGAACAACAACTCGTCCCAAAAAACCAAAACAAAGATACACCAACGCGAGTGGTTCCAAAATGGAGGATCGATTTACTATAACGTTGTATGAGAGACTGAGCCACAGTTAAAATTGTTTAAATATAGAAATTTTTTTTTTTGATAGTCAGGAACTTTATGTAATAACTGATAAGAATGCGCTGCAAAAAGTAAAAATGAAAAACAACAAATTTAAAGGTGGTGGTTCGAGTCTCCTTCAGGTCCGCCCCAAAATGTTATTCCATAAAAGGATGCAGGCAAATGGATGGACTGAACCTGTGAGCAGCAAGGGCACCTCGGCTTGGTGTAATGGGTAGCAAGCTTATCTCGCTAGAACCTATTACAACTGAGACTGCTGATAGCAGACGCGGAAAGCAAACTACAAGACCTCCTACAGAAGGTAGCTGAAGAGAATGACAAAAAAAAAAAGACTACAACTGCAAGAAAACCTAAGCATGGTCATCAGTAAAAACAGCAACCCAAAATGCCAAATATAGGAAGGGGATACTAGAATCAAGCATGGACAAAAATTGAAATACCTAGGATTTGTTCTAACAGAAGACGGAATGTGCGACACAGAGATCCGAAGGCGAATTGGCATGGCAAAGGACGCGTTCCAGAAGCTGAGTAAAGTACTAAGACACAGGAAACTTTCACTAGAAATAAAGAAGAGAAGAATACTAGATTGCTATCTGATGTCAGTTCTTTAATATGGCAGTGAATGTTGGACAATATCAAGAAAGATGAAAGGAAAACTTGAAGAAGCTGAAATGTGGTTCTTAAGAATAAAATTGCAGATATCGTGGACCGAGTATGTGAGCAATGACGAGGTGTTGTAAAGAATGGAAATGCGTCTTTTGCCATGCCAATTCGCCTTTGGATCTCTGTGTTGCACTTTCCGTTTTTGGTTAGAAGACTTCCCAGATATCTAAATTTTTATACCTGTATGATTTTAATATCCTCCACCTGTAATTGGCATTTTGAACTGCCCTTTTTGCTGATGATCATACATTCGGTTTTCTTGCAGTTTATTTGTAGGTCCTTTCTTGTCCCTCTCTTCAACTACCTTCTGTAGGAGGTCTTGTAATTTTCTTTCTGTGTCTGCTATCAGCATTGTATCATCTGCATTCCTTAGGTTATTTAAATTGTGGCCTCCAATGAAAAATCCAGGCATAACTTCTAGGGTTCTCAGAATAGTCTCGCTGTACAAGTTAAACAGATCCGATGAAAAGACGCATCCTTGTCTTACACCCCTTTCAATCTTAGTATAATTGCTGAATTTGTTACCTTTCCTTATGCAGGCAGTTTGCTGCCAGTAGAGATTCTTGATTACTCTTAGGTCTTTCCCTAGCGAAATTGTCCTGTTTCTTAATACTTTACACAACTTCGGGAATGCTTCGTTCGCTATGCCAATTCGCCTTCGGATCTCTGTGTCACACTTTCTGTCTTCTGTTAGAACACTTCCCGGGTTTTTAAATCTTTGCACCTGCTTGATTTTAGTATCTTCCACCTGAATTTAGTATTTTGGGCTGCCCTTTATGCTGATGACCATGCATTCGGTTTTCTTGCAGTTTATTTGTAGTCCTTTCTTGTCACTGTCTTCAACTACCTTCTCTAGGAGGTCTTGTAGTTTTTTTTCCGTGTCGGCTATCAGCACCTTAACATCTGCGTACCTTATGTTGTTTGAATTGTGCCCTCCGATGACAAATCCAGGCATAACTTCTAGGGTCCACTATAATTATAATTTCATTAAATATTTAAAATTTAGCAAAAGACGATCACGAAATGCAAATACAAACAAGTAAAAAAATAAAAATACTTAAAAATTGTTCTAACATACGTCGGAAAGTTTGCCACTGAAAATTAAAAGTGTATTGGGATAGCCATGATATATTCCAGGAGCTAAGCAGTGTATTAAGAAACAGAAATAAATTTTCTCAGAAACAAAAAAAAGAGAGTATTGAACTGTTACGTGATATCTCTCTCACTTTCTCTCTCTCTCTCTCTCTGTATGACAGTGAATGCTAGAGAATTTCCTCAAAGATGAAGAAGAAAATGAAACAACAGAATTGTGGTTCTACAGAGAGATAGTGAGGGTAAACTAAAACGTGTATAGCGAGCAATACCAAATCTTTAGAGAAAATGATAACAAAAATAAAAAATGATGCTGAAAATCAGAAAGAGATAGCTGGAAGTTCTAGGACACATAATGAGGAAAGAGTGCTTGGCGAATCTAATGCTCGCAGGAGAGATCGAATGCAAGACGGGCTGCCCTTTATGCTGATGACCATGCATTCGGTTTTCTTGCAGTTTATTTGTAGTCCTTTCTTGTCACTGTCTTCAACTACCTTCTCTAGGAGGTCTTGTAGTTTTTTTTCCGTGTCGGCTATCAGCACCTTAACATCTGCGTACCTTATGTTGTTTGAATTGTGCCCTCCGATGACAAATCCAGGCATAACTTCTAGGGTCCACTATAATTATAATTTCATTAAATATTTAAAATTTAGCAAAAGACGATCACGAAATGCAAATACAAACAAGTAAAAAAATAAAAATACTTAAAAATTGTTCTAACATACGTCGGAAAGTTTGCCACTGAAAATTAAAAGTGCATTGGGATAGCCATGATATATTCCAGGAGCTAAGCAGTAATTAAGAAACAGAAATAAATTTTCTCAGAAACAAAAAAAGAGAGTATTGAACTGTTACGTGATATCTCTCTCTCTGTATGGCAGTGAATGCTAGACAATTTCCTCAAAGATGAAGAAGAAAATGAAACAACAGAATTGTGGTTCTACAGAAAGATAGTGAGGATAAATTAAACGTGTATAGCGAGCAATACCAAATCTTTAAAGAAAATGAAAACAAAAATAAAGAATGATGCTGAAAATCAGAAAGAGATAGCTGGAAGTTCTAGGGCACATAATGAGGGAAGAGTGCTTGGCGAATCTAATGCTCGCAGGAGAGATCGAATGCAAGACGGGCTGCCCTTTATGCTGATGACCATGCATTCGGTTTTCTTGCAGTTTATTTGTAGTCCTTTCTTGTCACTCTCTTCAACTACCTTCTCTAGGAGGTCTTGTAGTTTATTTTTTCCGTGTCTGTAATCAGTACTGTGTCGTCTGCATATCTTATGTTGTTCAAATTGTGTCCTCCGATGACAAATCCTGGTATAACAACAAAATATCCTGATATATCCTCAAAATATTCTCGCTGTACAAGTTAAATTGTTCCGGTGGACGAAAGTAATGGGCTTCTGTATAGTGAGTTCATTCCTCTCTTTTGTTTGTTGCAGGCCTGTTGAGGAAGAAAATGAAAGAGAAAGTGGGATAGTTGTGTGCTTTGTGACTGTCTAGTCAATCGTAGCTCGTTGTCCTTTGCATGAGATAGAAACAGAGATACAAAACGCAACACGAGAGATAAGGGGAGAGAGTGAGAAATGCTAGGATTGGAAGATGCAAGTATTGATCGTAACTCTCTTTCTTTCGCTGCATAGGGAGAAGGTCAGAGAGAAATAAATAGAGGACATATGTTTTACGCAGAAAAAAAGGCAAAATCTAGCGTATATGAGCATTTTTCTGACCAAGAAGAGGCACAATTTTTCACAGTGTTCACTGTATTATTATCCCCCCCTCAGTTTTGAAAAGAAATGATGTATTTCATACTATGTTTAGTATTTATTGGCAAGTGGATAATTCTAAATTAAAGTAGAATTGTTCTTTATTAATACTGAACAATAACATATGCATCTGTTCTAATTTCCAGTTTTTATGCTCTCTTCCCCATGCCAGTCTCTTCTTCTTATTGGCTGACATAAGCAAAGGCTTCCTGGCTGCCTTGTAAAATTTTGCAAAGTAATAATAACAAAAGAACCATTCTATTTTCATTTAGAATTATCCACTTGGCAATCAAAACTAAAAATAGTACGAAATATATAATTTCTTTTAAAAAACTCTCGTAGCCTAAAAATTATGGCCGGTAGTGTATATATATATAGCAAATCTACAGGATGCTATGGGTAAATTGTCGCTATTTTCCTGTAAAAATTTTGTAAAGTAATAATAACAAAAGAACCATTCTATTTTCATTTATTATCCACTTGGCAATCAATACTAAAAATAGTACGAAATATATCATTTCTTTTAAAAAACTCTCGTAGCCTAAAAATGATGAACGGTAGTGTATATATATATATATATATATATATATATATATATATATATATATAACAGTGATAAAGCTTGGACGATCATGTCTCAGAAAATCACAACTGGCTGACCAGAAGATTTTCTTGCAGTACATTGCCATTATTTTCTGCGATATACTGGCTGCCAACCAAGGCTATAGAACATAATCTGACCCGCTATCTAGCCCCTAGCTGGAGGAAGAAGCGATGAGTTAATACCTTTCACAAGGTTATTTCTGCGTAAGTGAATGCAAAGAGTTCAACTGAAAGTCGAACTCGGCTCACCGGTTTTTCGTTCCGCGCCAACATCCACTGCACCCCCCACGCAATTTACATTACGTAAAAAAGATATTTTTGTTTGCTATGGAGTGTTTAATTACTAGATAATAATATACAGGGTGCACTTTGATGAAATATTAGACTTTTTAGACATGATTTTCTGCTCTTCTTCTGCCGAGGCAAACTTCGCTAAGGATCTAGAAAAAACCTCCAATCTATAGTGGACTGGGGTAAGAAATGGATCGTAAATTATTAATGCTTCCAAACCGAAGCTGTTATCCTTTAACCACTATAGACAATCGCTTCTAACTCCCATCAGAATGGCTCAGGCTTTCTCCCAGTAAGCAAAACACTGCGCCTCCTCGGCCTTAATCTATAAGCCCGCGTCAAGTGGAAGGACTAACCCATCTCTTCCCTATCCAAAGCTAAATCTGCTGCTCGAAAAGTTGGTTCCCTGTGTCGGGCAAGGAAGGCTTTTCATCTAAATCCATCCTGCACATATACAAATCTAGCATCCGCTCGTGCATAAAATACTGCTGTTACATCTGGTCGGTTCCCCTGCTATTCATCTCGGGCTTCTTGACAAAATCCGACGATGAATCTCTAATGTAATTGACCCCGACCTCGTAGCTAAACTCTAATCACTTTCTCACCGACCTAATGTCCCTTCTACAAATATTTTCACAGCTTCTGCTCTGGTTAGCTTAGCTCCCTGGTGTCCCCTCTGCATGAAGTTAATCGAGCTACTAGACTAGCGACTAGGTCCTCACAACCTTCCCTGACAACCCTTGTATCATGTTCTTCTTTCTTTCCACTCTACTCTCATGCAAGCCTCTTCACACATGTATTCTCACTCTTTTGTTGCTCATTCTCCTGTAACTCGTTCCTCTTTCTTATTACCCACCTTATATATATATATCCCTTGCCTGCCAGTGGGAGTTCTGTCATGCTCGGTGTTAAATTATTATAAAACAAAATTAGATTATTACAGTTTATGTATCTCATTACTGTCTCTCTAATAAGCAGACCAGCCAATATTTGTGATTTCAGGTGGAAGAAGATGGTTGTAAAATCTCTTGGACCACACACTACTAAAAAACATGCATATCGCCGCGGACAGGTTTTGAAAATGCAGTTTGGACTCGAAGACAATATGGAAACTTCCTCTGCAATTAAGTATTGAGTTAAACATAAATACTTCAGACTGCTTATAAATTAACTTTATTGAAACGAACTGGGACAATTGGTTCAATGATATTTTTTAATTAAAATAATTTCTATACTAATCTTACCAGAATTCTTATATTGAATATTTGATTCTAATATATTTTCTCATACAGTTTTAATATTATCCTTTTTATTAAAATTGTTTTTTAAATATTTTTCAGAAGAATTTATGTTAATCAGTTAATATAGTGCGGATATACTTTTATTTCTATAATTTGCATCCCTTCAGGACGTAGGCGGTCATGGTCCTACACATCTTCCTATCCCGAAGCCCTTATCACACTTTTTTCCTGTTACCCCTCCCCAACCCTATTCTTCTATCCATTTGCTCAAGTCATTCAAGTATATTACGCGTTGCTTCCTCTTGTGTCTCTTTTCCTTAATCTGACATGTGTGTATCAGATTCTCCAGGCCCTCGAAGTTATGTTCGACGTTGGCGAACATAGCTCTGCACAATTTCTTGTGCTTGTATTTCTTTACTAAATTTGTTTTGTCGCTTTCTCTCTCTCTCTCTCTCTCTCTCTCTCTCTTTTAATCACTGATCTTCCAATTATTTAAAGAAACTTATTCATATTATCATTATTCCTCTATGCCTCTTGTGCTTTCAGGACGTAAAAGGTCAAAGTTCTCCACAATGTCTTGTCAGTTTCCGCTCTTAGTAAATTTGGTATTTTTGTTATCTATCCTGATCTCTGTTCTGCCAATTATTTACAGAGGCACGTTCTTCTTCTTTTCCTTCCTTTTCTACGCTTGTCCCTTCAAGAGATGTGAGATAGTGGCTGTCCACTAACTCCTGTCATTTTCAACTCATAGTAAATATGCTTTACTAGCAGTATAGCCCGGCGTTGCTCGGGCGACATGAAAGCTTTAAAACTAATACATGGTCCTGGAGCTCACACTCTTTGGACGTTGGCACGAAAGACTGAAAAGCAATAGTTGTTTCCAGTTAAAGCGAAACCGGAGACTGAAAAAGAAAATGAATGGATGTAAGTCAAATTTTGATTTCCTGGTACCGATATCAAATAAGTATTTTTAGTCGTAAACTGAATTTGGAAGGCTAAATAAGTCCTCTGAGTAAATGGTATCATGGCTGATATTAAGAACTACAATTATATCTACTTTGAGCCAAACCCGAAGCAACAACTAAAATAAAAGGGCTGAAAAAAATACAGACATACAGGCAGATAAACAGGCACACACATAAACATCTTACCTTTTATATATATATATATATTATCGATTTTCTGCACTATTGTAAGAACTGCAACCTTGAAACTTCTGAATATCATTGCTTATGTCTTTTTCTATGAGTGTATCAAATGGATTAAAATCGCACCACTCCTTCTATAACCCGATTTTTTCGATTATCGATTTTCGATATTTATCGGGATTACCTCGACACTCGCAGACGCTTATAGTACATCTGTGTAAACTTTCCAGAAAATCGGTTCAGCCGTTTCGGAGTCTATAGGTAACGGGCACAGGCACACACACATACACATACACACACAGAGACTAAGTTCCATTTAGAAATAAGTTTAGATTTTGCTATCTCTGCTAATCCCTGTTCAGGGAACCATTTGCATCAGTTATTTTTGTTGTTTATGTTATTCTTCTTTTGTTACTATTCGTAATATTTTCCTTCTGAACAACACAACAAATTTTCACTTATTAATACATTAACAATGAAGCCCAGTGGAACAATTAAACTTATCATACGGTTTTTAAAATTTAAATTGTGTAAATAATTATAAAATTTAAATTTAAATTGTGTAAATAATTATAAAATTTAAATTTAAATTGTGTAAATAATTATAAAATTTAAATTTAAATTGTTTAAATTTAAATTTTAAATTAATTAAAATTTAAAATTTAAATTGTGTAAATAATTATAAAATTTAAATTTAAATTGTGTAAATAATTAAAATTTAAAATTTAAAAAATTTAAATTGTGTAAATAATTATAAAATTTAAATTTAAATTGTGTAAATAATTATAAAATTTAAATTTAAATTGTGTAAATAATTATAAAATTTAAATTTAAATTGTGTAAATAATTATAAAATTTAAATTTAAATTGTGTAAATAATTATAAAATTTAAATTTAAATTGTGTAAATAATTATAAAATTTAAATTTAAATTGTGTAAATAATTATAAAATTTAAATTTAAATTGTGTAAATAATTATAAAATTTAAATTTAAATTGTGTAAATAATTATAAAATTGATAATATTGTTAACTCAGCACTTCTATCATGAACTGATTTTAAAGAAACCGAACGGGTTTATGGGTAATCTTGTAGCGGAACTCTGATTCCTTATTAGTCATTAAATAGCAAGATTCAAAATACGTCAGAGAAACGGTAACTCTGGAGCCACCCCACGTGACTGGACTCAATATTTAAGGATGGTCTCTAACCGGTCACGGCGGTCAGTCAGGGGAGGCGGTTTGCTGACACACATCCAAAATGTAAGCAAATTCAAATTGACCCAGAGATAAGGTCAGGTCGCACCTTGTTCTCTTTCTCTTTATCTCTCTCAACAATTACTGCTAGAAACATTTTCTACGAACTCTTAATGCCTCAACTTTATCATTGAGCACGAACTCTACTCTTAACTTCTTAATAATGTTTCTAATTGAACACGAACTTCTACAATTTGTGTTATAATTTTCTTTTAATAAATTTCTATTTTAAAATGCAAAATATATATTTTATTATTCCACTCTTCTACACTGATCCAGACATTCCAACTGCCGACAACTAACATTCTGATGAAAACCTTCTGATAATAATTCTGATGAATATAATTCAACATAAATCCTGTAAGCTTTTGGGAGTTCGGTTAAGTCTGACACAAGGCCGAACCAAAGAAACAACCAGATTCCTACACTTGAACCGAATCTCAAATTTTCAGATTTTTATTCATGGTTTGTGTGCATTTTGTTTGTTACAATACAACCATAAATAATCTCTGGCTGGTTTTTCATGGAAAGTAATATTGTATTTAAAAAAAAAATTTAGTAAGAAACATATGAAGTATTATCTATCCCTAGTCAATATGTACGTTGTGGTGAAGTGGATGTCGACACGGAATGAGAAATCGGGGATCAGAGTTCGAAATCCAGTTGAATTCCATAAATTCACTTAAGCGCAAATACCGTTGTGAAAGTTATTAATCCGTCTTTCCCCTCCTGTTATGGGTTAAATAACAGGACGGATTGAGTTCTACAGCCTTGGTTGGCAAACATTCTACCGCAGAAAGTAATCGCAACCTACTGCGGGATAATCTACTGCCCTGGCAGTTATGTCAATTACGTGACATGATCATCCAAGCGTGTATCATGTATGGCACCTGATTGATTGAATATAATAGAGGAAAATATAAGTAATGCTTCTACTGGTTATAAAGAAGGGAATCGGTTTTCTATAGTTTTAAACTAATAAACTGATCCCCCAATAATTATATTTAATACAATAATTTAATGTAATCTATCTCTTCTCCCTCCAGCTATGATTCAAATAATAGGACAGATTGGATTATATAGCCTTGGCTGGTAACCAGTCTACCGAAGAAATATAATGTATTCAAGTACAAATTAAAACAAGAAAAGATGCTATTTACATTTTCCAAAAATATCACAAGAATAAACAAACATGATATATACATATATATATGAGAGAGAGAGATAGAGATAGATAGATAGTGTGTGTGTGTGTGTGTGCGTGCGTGCGTGCGTGCGTGCGTGCGTGCGGTGTGTGTGTGTGTGTGTGTGTGTGTGGTGCGTGCGTGCGTGCGTGCGTGTGTGTGTGTGTGTGTGTGTGTGTGTGTGTGTGTGTGACAATTATCAATACAACCCGCTAAAGATGCCTGCAGGGTCGTTCTGGCACTCGCAGTAAGATCCACATGACCGGTGTCTGATTGCAGGTGACAGCAGATATAGGTCAGATGTCCGAAAAGCCTACGTGCTAGACAAGGAAAGTCGAACTCACTGGTAACTGGTTCTAGCGAAACAAGCTTGCTAACCATTACACCACGTCGAGGGGCCCAAAGGTTTAATAATCAGATAGAGGAAAGACAACGGTACAAATTGTAAAGATTATGAAAATAAATTCCAGCTCCATACATTTGTGAATAAAGGTAGAACATTCATTGCTTCTTTATCAAATGACTATTGAATATATTGAAAGATTCTATCCTGAGATAATGTAGTATTTTCATTTTTACATTGTTCGGACTATTGTCCTCATTTTGCTTACGACGTTTCGGCCGTTGTACGCTCAGATCTTTTTTTGTGCTAAGAATTTCGAACATAACCCTTTATTTCGACTACTGGGGTATATCATTTTCATAACTTGTGCGATGCCACTTCTGATAGCCATGTAGTTATCTCACTTTGCCCAAAGATATGCAAAGAGAATACCAGGCTACGGCAGTGATGAACTTAAAATGTTAAGTTAGAGAAGAAGGCTGGTGGTTAAAACGGTCGAAACGTTGTAAACATGACAATAAAGATGAGGAAAATAGACCGAGCAATGTACCTCTTTTAGATGTACGTTGTGGTGCAGTGGATATCGACTCGTAACGACAACTCGGGGAGCCGAGTTCGAATTCTAGTTGAATTCTTTGCATTAACTTACGCACAAATACCCTTGGGAAATGTATTAATCCGTCTCTTCTCTCCAGTTATGGGTTAAATAATAGGACATATTGGGTTCTATAACCTTGGTCGGCAACCAGTATACCGCAGAAAGCAATGGCACACCTGCTGCGGGATAATTTTCTGCCCAGTCACTCATGTCTCGAAAGAGACATGATCGCTCAAGCGTGTATCACGTATGGCACTTAACTGACTGACTGAATGTAATAGTTGGAATAATGATTAAGGCTTCTACTGGTCATAAAGTGGAGAGTCAGTTTATTACTTCATAACAATAGGAAACTGATCCCCCACTAATTACTACATAATAATATAATACATTTCTTTCCCCTCTAGCTATGAGTCAAATAGCAGGACAGATTGGGTTCTATAGACTTGGTCGGCAAACAGTCTACCGCAGAAAGCAATGGCAACCTACTGCGGGATAATCTTCTGACCAGTCAGTCATGTCTCTTTCGAGACATGATCGCTCAAGCGTGTATCACGTATGGCACTTAACTGACTGAATGCAAATCTTAAAAGACATGTTGGGAATGACAAAGTGTAAAGTGAAGTTATTCAAATTAAATTGCAGCCATTCTTTTCCAATCGTCATTCATGTCACTATTTTTTATATTAGGACCTTCAAAATGTATTCACTGATTTTTCATGAAAAGTAAAAACAGTAAGAAACACGTCAAGTATTTTCCATCGCTAAACACTTTCTGGCAGCATTTGAATTCAATGTCGGAAAAACGACACATCGTTTGAGATTTATCACGAGTCGACCTATTTTTTGACATATTCATAAGAATGAAAGTGCTACTCAGCAATGCCATGTGTCATCGATTTGAACAAGTGATAATTAGATCGGGCAATATCTGGTGTATTTGGGAAAGACTTAAGAGTAATCAAGAATCTTTACTGGCAGCAAACCACTTGTATACGGACAGGTAATGAATTCAGCAGATATACAAAGATCGAAAGGGGCAACGTGTACAGAGAGAATATTTTGAGGACTCTAGGAGTTATGTTTGGATTTCTCATCGGAGGCCACAATTTAACTAACCTAAGGTACATAGATGATACAGTGCTGATAGCAGACACAGAAAGGGAAACTACAAGACCTCCTACAGAAGGTAGCTGAAGATTGTGACAAGAATAGACTACAAATAAACTGCAAGAAAACCGAATGCATGGTCATCAGTAAAAAGTACAGCCCAATAGGTCAAATACAGGTCGGGGTTACTAGAAAGAAGGTGGTAAAAAAAATTAAATACCTGGGAAGTGTTATAACAGAAGAGGGAAAGTGCGACACAGAGATCAGAAGGCGAATTGGCAAGGCGAATGAAGCATTCCAGAAGTTGATTAAAGTATTAAGAAACAGGACAATTTCGCTAAAAACAAAGAAAAGAGTACTGGATGGTTATGTTTTGTCAATATCATCAACGATGAAGGAAAAAATTGAAGCAGTTGAAATGTGGTTCTACAGAAGGATGCTGCGAATATCATGGATCGAGGTATTTGAAATGATGGAAACGAAAAGGCAATTAATACTGAGCATCAGGTAGAGAGAGCTGAAGTTCCTGGGACATGCAGTGAGGAAAGAGGGCTTGGAGAACCTGATACTAACAGGCCAGGTAGAAGGGAAAAGAGACAGGGGAAAGCGGCGGATGACATATTTGATGGACCTAATCAGGGGGATGATGGAAGGAGGGTTCCGTGATGTAACAGGAAAAGGCGTGCTAAGAGCCATCAGGGATACGGAGCGGTGGAAAGCCATTATCGCCTACGTCCTGAACGGAGAGGTCACATAGAAAGAAGAAGAAGGAGAATATCCGGTGAATATGGCAGGTGGGGTAAAACATACTATTTTAGCTTTTCCAAATAGATTTACGCCCGTTTTGCAACATGTGCCCCGGCGTTGTAATGTTTCAGAATCACATTGTCTTGTCTCTGCTCGTATAGCGTCTGTTTTTTTATCGATGCTCGGCTCAAACGCCTCAGTTGTATTTGATAGCAATCTCTCGTAATAGTTTCGGTCGGTTTAAGCAGTTCAAAATAAAGTCCACCAAGTTGATCCCAGCAAATGCAAAGCAGAGGCTTCGAACAATGGGTATTCGGATTTACCGCTGAAGTTGATGCATTGACAGGATTATCACATGAAACTAGACGCATGCAGATGGAACGCCATCTATTGAAAAAATCCAAGGTCCTAATAAAAACGTTTAAAGGTTTCTATTTTGCTAGGCAAATAAAATGTAAATCGACCAATCTACATAGAATAAAACGTCATTATTTCTAAAAATGAAAAAAATATTGAAATTTGAAATCTATAGAGAAAAGGTAAGAAAGATGAAAAGACTAACCACCAATTGAAAGAGAACAAATTCTATGTTTGTATGCAAAAATGAACAGCAGAACAGCATAATGAAAATTTGAGGATAGCAAAATAAAATAAGTCCAATCATTCTAAAAAGTGTTTTAAAAAGAAAAAAAACAAAAAATTGTCATTAATTCTAAAAATGAAAAAAATATTGAAATTTGACATCCATAGAAAAAAGGAAAGCAAAATAAAAGGACTAACTATCAACTGAAAGAAGAAAAATTCTATGTTTGTTTGCAAAAATGAACAGTGATAATTAAAATTTGAAGATAGCAAAATAAAATAAAACCAATCATTCTGATACGTGCTTTAAAAAGAAAAAGACAAAAATTGTCATTAATTCTAAAAATGGAAAAAAAATAAGGAAATTTGAAATACATATAAAAAAGGAAAGTTAGATGAAAGGACTATCAACTGGAAGAAGACAAACTACATGTTTGTATGCGAAAATGAACAGCGGAACAGAATAATTAAAATTTGGTGATAGCAAAACAAAATAAATCCAGTCATTCTGAGAAGTGTTTTAAAAAAGAAACAGAAAATGCGACAAAGTAACTAAAGTCGCATCGAGATAGCAAAAAATGCTTTTCAAAAGCAAAGAAAAGCATTAGGAAACAGGAAAATTTCATTAGAACTATGACAAAAGCAGAGAAATTTCCCGAAGTATCATTCCTATACATTGCAGTGAATTCTGGAATTCTACTTACATATGAAGAAGAGATTTGAAGCAACATAAAGCATGTTTTACAGAAAGATGCCGAGAAAACTTGAATTGAACTCATGTGGTGTAAAGTAAACGGAATTAAAATGAACAGTTAAAGAGAATAGCATGAACTGAAGTTTTAGAGAAAATGAAAACAAAAAAGATACTTATATTTAACATAAAAAATTCTATGGTGTATAACGAGGAAAGCGAGTTTGGAGAATATGTCACTCGTTGGACATATTAGACACAAGAAAGCCAGATTAACGATTGTATAAATAGTTGACATGACAGATTTTAGAAAATAACAAAATGATAAAATTTGCAAAGGTTAGGAAATTGTGGAGAGCCACGTTCACCAACGTTGTGAGAGGATATGGCGCACAGAAAAAGCAGACTGAGTTTATGTAAATTGTTAGCACAACAGAGTTTGGGAGAGATAGCTAAAACAGAACATTTACTAAGAATAAAAAAGAATGGGAAATTTCTAAGAGCCACTAGCAGTACAGCCCGGTATTGCTCGGGTGTAATGAAAGCTTTAAAACTAATCCATGGTCCTGACTCGTTGACTCGTTGGACGTTGGCACGAAAGACTAAAAAGCAATAGTTTTTTCCAGTTAAAGCGAAACCGTAGACTGAAAGAAAAATGAATGGATGTAAGTCAAATTTTGAAAAATGAAATGGATGTAAGTCAAAATAAATGGATGTAAGTCAAATTTTGATTTCCTGGTATCGATATCAAATTTTCTGCACTATTGTAAGAACTGCATCCTTGAAACTTCTGAATCTCGTTTCTTATGTCTTTGTCTATGAGTGTATCAAACTTGATTAGAATCGGATCAGTCCTTCTATTTTTCGATTATCGATTCTTATCGGGGGTACCTAGACACAAAACCTAGCTAAGAACACTCGCAGACGGTTATAGTACAACTGTGTAAATTTTCAAGAAAATCGGTTCAGCTGTTTCGCAGTCTATAGGTAACGGACACACAGAGACACACACACAGACACACACACACACACACACACACACACAGACAAAGTTCCATTTATAAATATGTTCAGATATTAGATTTATATTAGATAATTGCCACCGCTCTTAAGGTATATGTCACACAGAAGAAGAGGGATCCATGGTTCTTTTTGCACATACCGGTGTTTCCTAGACTACGCAGGTACGACACCGCAACTTGATAGAGATCTTCATCCACCTGGACATATTCGTAAATGACAACGAAGTAATCGAGAATCTGTATTAGCTGCATACGGACAGGAAACGACTTCAGCAGAAATGCAAGATAGAAGAATTTGTAAAAAAGCGATGTGTCTTCTCAAAAGATCTATTCAACTTATAAAGCGAAACAATTTTGAGAGCTCTGGAAATCTTGCTAGGTTTCGTCATTGGCGGCTACAATCTGAACAATATAAGATACGTCGACTATACAGTGATTTTTGTTTCATTTCACCCCAAGCAAGGCATTCCACTGCCACTATTGCGCATGGGGTTATATAGAGGAAGGCAAAGAGAAAGAGTGCTTAGATATGGGAAATGTCAGAAGGAGGGTGATAGATGGGTAAGGATACCGAGGATGGGGGTTGGGTAGATGGGAAGAGTGTTTGAAAGAATTCATGCGAGTTAGTGTGTTAGGAGGTGTCTATTGACCTTACACGTAAACTCCTGGAGATTGTAGCCGTCGGCGAAGCAATCATGTGGAAGGAAATTCCACCGTCGGGAAGTGCGAGAAAAGAAACTGTTGGAGTAGAAATTCCGGGTGCATTTTATCTGTTTCACTGTAAAAGGGTGGGATCTAGTTGATAATCTAGTATCTCGTGCAAATTCGTACCTAGGGGGCACCAGTGATCTAAGATCATCGGAGCAGAAGCAGTGAAAGTATTTATAGAATAGACACTGGAGTAGATAGACTAAACTATCACCCGGTTCACACTCCACCCACGTCTATTGAACAGGTGAAGAGGCTCATCCCTTGTTTCCTGTTTAGGATGTGGTTTCCGGCTTCTCTTTTTCAACCTTTTTACTCTTACGTAGCCCCCTGCACATCAGTGGCGTTACCGCCTTGCTTGGGGTGATATGATTTTAAAAAGAGAGAGAGAGAGACTGCAGCCGGTCTGCCAAGTCGGTATTGATCACATTACAGACTCTCCGTTGTACTTTGTCAAGAAGGCTGAGGAGAATAGCAGGGGCACCCAACCAGATGTGGCAGCAGTATTCAATGCACGGGCGGATAGTAGATTTATATATGTGCAGGATAGATTCAGACGGAAAAAACTTCCGGGCCCTGCACAGAGAACCGACTTTCATAACAGTGGATTTAGCAATGGATTCGATATAGTCATTCCACTTGAGGTCCGCTGAAAGTGTGAGACCAAGGAGGCGTAGTGTTTTACTCTCTGGGAGGCAAGCCTGGCCCATGCTAATAGGAGGTAGGTGCGATTGTCTATGATGGTTAATTGATAGCAGCTTCGTTTTAGAAGCATTAAAATTTACGAGCCATTTCTTACCCCAGTCCACTACGGATTGGAGGTTCTTTTCAAGCTCAGATGCAAGGTTAGCTTTGTCGCCCACACCAGATTTTTTATCAAGGCGAGAATAAACTGTTGTGTCATCGGCGTACATACCTACTTGGGATCTTATGGTATCAGGGAGATCATTAATGTAGATCAGAAAGAGTGTAGGACCTAGGATAGAGCCTTGAGGGACACCCGCGTTCGTATAGTATTTCTGGAAGGCATGTCCGTGATGGCAGACAGAGAAAGGAAACTACAAGACTAACGAAAGTGGAAAGAAATGATTGCATATGAACAACAAGAAAACTGAATGCAAGGTCATCAGTAACAAGAGTAAATAAAATGCTACTTACGAGCCAGGAATACAAAGATTAGTCAATTACAAAAATTCATATACCTGGAATATTCTAACATAGAAATGAAAATTGAGACACTGAGATACACACGCGTATTGGCATGGTAAAAGATGCTTTCTAAAAGTTGAGTAGGGTACTGAGAAACATGAAAAAAATAAAGTACTGGATTATTCTGAGATTTCTGTTCTTACAAATGGCAGAAACTGCTAAACGATCTCATAAAAAAAAAAGAAAATACTTGAAGCAACAGAAATGTGGTTCTACAGATGGATACTGAATATACCATGGACCGAACATGTCAGCAACGACGAGGTTTTGGTAAGGATGGAAACGAACATGAAACTGATACTTAATATCAGGGAAAGACAGCTGAAGTTTCAGGGACATATAATGAGGAAGGAGGGATTGGAGAACCTGATACTCACAGGTCAGATAAATGATGGAAACGAAAAAGAAACTGATACTTAACATCAGGGAAAGACAGCTGAAGTTTCTGGGAGATGTAATGTGGAAGGAAGGATTGGAGAACTGAGGGAAAGAGAGGGAGCAGTAAGCTACATTTGACATATTTGATAGGCTTCAATAAATGGATAGCAAAACAGGATTTGGAAGGTGTAATTTGAGAAAGCGTTTTAAGAGCTAAAAAGGATAGGGAGATGTGGAACGCCATTATCACCGACCTTAGGGACATAACAGATAAAAATATAAGATATCAATTGGATCCTCCAAATTAGCAACTTTTAAAAAATACTTACATCGTATAGACTTTAACTGCATAAGGTCATTTATTATTTACTCTGTGGGGGTATTAATTTCGAAATAATTTACAGAGCAAAATGGTCCCTTGTTAAATTTCATGAAATTAAAAAAGTCATTTTTTTTTTTTTTAACATATTCATGATCTGGTGTCACTTTTTCGAGAGACATAAGAGAGTAATGGATAGAAGCTTGGAATTGGAGAGCTGAATTCGAATTCCAGTCGGTTGTATGACATTAAGTCAGTTAAGTGCCATGCGTGATACACGCTTAGGGCGAGCATGTCTCAAAAGAGACATGACCGGCTGGGCAGAAGATTTTCTATCCTGCTCTTTAAACTATAGCTGAAGGGAGAAGAGATGGATTGTATTAATAAGTAGTGAATAATGGCGGATCAGTTTATCATTTCATAACAATATAGAACTGATCCCCCACTTTATGCCCAGTAGACGCTTTACTTATGTTTCCAACTATGATCAACAGTCAGTCAGTTAAGTGCCATGCGTGATACACGCTTTGGGCGATCATGTCTCAAAAGAGACATGCCTGACTGGGCAGAAGACTTTCTATCCTGCTCTTTAAACTCTAGCTGAAGAGAGAAGAGACGGATTGTATTAATAAGTAGTAATTATTGGGAGATCAGTTTATTACTTAATAACAATAGAAAACCGATCCCCCACTTTTGACCAGTATAAGCTTTACTTATGTTTCTATTATATTCATTCAGACAGTTAAATGACATACGTGATACACGCTTTAGGCGATCATGTCTCGTAAGATACATGACTGACTGGGCAGACGATTATCCCGCAGTAGGTTGGCATTGCTTCCTGCGGTTAACTGATTGCCAGCCAAAGCTATAGAACCTAATCTCTTCTGTTATTTCACCCATAACTGGAGGGAAGAGATGGCTTAATACCTTTCCCGTGTTTATTTGCGCGTAAGTTAATGCAAGGAATTCAACTGGAATTTGAACTCGGCTCACAGATTTGTCGTTCCAAGCAGATATCCACTGCACCAAACGCACATCCTGTTCGCATATGACAATCACTTAAATGCGAATTACCGTTGAAAATTGCATAATCCATCTCTTCCCCCCCAAGCTATGGATAAAATCACAAGAAATAGTAAGTTCTACTCTGGAACCCGTCGATGAGAATGAAAACTCTGAATGCAAACCAGCATGAAGAGGGATAGGCTCCGTCAGGTTGACGTGCTCAAAGAAACGCCATTTTTACATGACGTGCTCCTACGACTCTGCATATATATTTTGCAAAACAAGTGACTATTTTTGGTTGAAGTGGCCCTTATCCATTTTATTATTTTTAAGGCTTAAATATTTACATAATATCAAAAGGAATATTCTGTTTTAATTTTGAAGTGTTATAGGCAAATAATAATGATTTTTAATGATACAAGTTTAACAAATTAATTAATAGCTGTATGGAAAAGGAGTGTATTCCTATCTTTTTCTTGTGGAGTTGTTTTTGCACTGAAGGTTATAATCGTGCTATGTCGATTGCTAATCGACTTAACGCACCCAAAATGTTAGGAACTTGCTATTCTTCCACGGTAAGCTGACTCCTTAGTATTCGGCTAACTGCCGACTAATATCAACTGCCTTAGTCCAAGTATGTCCAAACTGGAACTAACTAATAGTTCTAAAGAACTCTCTAGAACTTCTAAGAACTTCTCAAGAACTTCTCGAGTTAACTTCCTTTTAACTCTTATTAATATAGAAGGGAGAGTTCATTATTTGAGCAATAGGTTTGTTTCATCATAACACTTTTCCAGTAACGTTTGAACGAAAGTGAATGCAAAGAACATGACTCGAATTAGAAATCAATTTGAAAGTTACCAAATTTGATTCCAGTCTTTATATGACTGTGAGCTTCGACCGTTGCGACAAGGGGTGCTCGCCAATTGCATATTGACCTACATGGACATCTGATCTAAACACTTTATTTAATCTACGGGGTTAAACTCTAATTATTCCAGTGCCCATATCTAGGAATATCTCGACAAGATCTTACTATTAATTCTGCTGAGGGGGGTTTTGCCCGTTTCTTAATTTGAAATACACACTGCCCGGCCCTGAGAATCCCCAGTGACACATTTACCCAGTAGATAAAAGCGGTAGTTAAAGAATTCCTGTGACTAGAAAGGTGTGGGTTCAATTCCTAGCCAAACAGAGGAGAACGAAATCTTAGAAAGTTTAGATACAAAATGAAAATAATTAAAATTTATATATCCAAAAAGATATGACAAGGGTAATTAGAACAATTTAATATGGAAGACAAAATGAATAGGTCGTTTTGAAATTATAATGACCTGAAGAACGTCATGGCCGAAATGTCATGAATATGACAACAAAGATGAGGACAACGGTAAGAACAATGTAAGTAGTACAAATAACTAAAATACCTCACCTTAGAAATATAAACTGATCTTGAAAAAGGCTGGAGTTTACAACAGCCGAAACGTTGTTATGAAAACAAAGATGTGGACAACAGTCAGAGCAATGTAAATAGTGTAAATAATCAAAATAATCAAAATATCCATCTCATGCATACAGAGATATCCTGATGAAGGCCGGAGTGAACATTGACCGAAATGTCGTGAATAAGGCAACAGAGATGAAGACTACAGTCAGAAAAATGTAAATAAATTAAATAACTAAGATACTTTATCTCAGAAAGATAAACAGATTCTGAAGAAGACCGGAGTGTACAACGGCCGAAACGCTGTTTATATAACAATAAGTATATGGACAACAGTCAGAACAATGTAAATAGTTTAAAGTATTATAGTATCTCATCTCAGAGATATAGAGAGATTCTTAAGAAGGCCGGAGAGTACAACGGCCGAGACGCTGTTTATATAACAATAAATATATGGACAACAGTCAGAACAATGTAAATAGTGAAAAAAATTACAATATCCCATCTGAGTAATATAGACAGACCTGTTGAAGACCGGAGTGTACAATGGCCGCAACGTTGTCAATATGACAACAAAGATGGGAACAACTGTTAGAACAATGTAAATAAGGACAATCACTTTATCAAATTCATGAACATACGCTTTCATTCGCGACGTTATTGTATCATAAGTAAAAATATTTTTTTTACTTATTCAAGTTCAGAGACTTTAAACAGTAACATACCTGCATCTTCCCAAGAGGTCACCCACCTACGTACAGACCAGGCTCCACGTTTATTAACTTCGATGAGTGTACGAGAATCGTGATGAAAAAGTTAGGCAAAATGCCTTCTGTTAAACGCCAACAAAATAGTGGAATATTTACATAATGAATCCACATTTGGCAACATGTTGGAATGGAATATTTATTCATCATTAATTTGACTCTCATAATACAAAACGTGAAGAAATCATAGAAGTGTTTTTCCGTGTGGACATTTGAAAAATCTTTGACTTGATAATATTTAAAAAATTAGCTGAACCCTTGCAAATTCCAGAGGTGTTGATAAGAAACGTGTGATAATACTCTCTCTCTCTCTCTTTCAGACACACACACACACACACACACACACACACATATATATATATATATATATATATATGTTTGTAATGCCTGACAAAAAGATAACTGTTATCTGCATGTAAAACAGAAATTTATACATATGAATTGAGAAAATTTTAATAAAAAGAAAGAAATAATAAAATAAACGAAAAATAGATGTGATTTCATGTGTAATGAACAAAGGAATAAATAAATAAACAAGAAAGAAAGAAAAATTGAATCTGAAAAAACAAAAAGTAGTACAAGAAAAGTAGGGTGTTGGCAAAAAGCAATGTTAATGAAATGCAATACATAACGAAGAAAGATAAAAGAAGAATAGTCAAGTATTGTAGAGATTTTTTTATAATCATATCACCCCAAGAAAGACAGTCTACTGCCACTAGTGCGCAGGGGGTTACCTAGGAGGAAAGTTATGATAAAAAGTGACAGGTTATAGGGAGTGTCAGGAAGTGGGTAAGAGAAGTATGACAATACTGATGAGAGTGGAGTGGACGGAGAAAGGAGCATGAGAGAGAGGATGCAGGTTAGTGAGATAGGAGATGACTATTGACTTTACATTTAAATTCTTGGAGATTGTAGCTGTCGAGAAAGGAAATAAACGGAAGGGAATTCCATGAGAAAGAGGATGCAGGTTAGTGAGATAGGAGATGACTATTGACTTTACATTTAAATTCTTGTAGATTGTAACTGTCGAAGAAGCAAGTAAACGGAAGGGAATTCCAAAGGCCGGAAGTGCGAGAAAAGTAGTTATGAGAGTAGATGCTGCGTTTATATTTTATTGATTTCACAGTCAAAGAGTGGGACATAGTTACTAATTTTTTGGCTCGATTAAATTCATATATAAGGGGCACCAGGAAGCGAAGTTCATCAGAGTAGAAGCCGTGAAAGTATTTGTAGAAGAGAGACAGGGAAGCCACACTGCACCGATGAGAAAGTGACTGTATCTAATCTTCCAAGTCGGGATCGATCACATTAAGGATTCACCGTTGGATTTTGTCAGGGATCCCTAGGTGGATATCAGGGGCTCAAGACTAGATATAGCATCAGTATTCAACGCACGGGAGGATGCTAAGTCACGATCGATGACATTAAATATTTTCTGTTGGATTTTGTCAAGGACCCCTACGTGAATAGCAGGGCATCCGACCAGATATGGCAGCAGGATTCAATGCACGGGCGGATGCTAAGTCGCGTTCGATCACATTAAAGATTCTCCGTTGAATTTTGCATGGACCCCTAGGTGGATAGCAGGGGCACCCGACCATATATGGCAGCAGTATTCCATGCCCGGACGGATGCTAAGTCGAGATCGATCACATTAAAGATTCTCCTTTGGATTTTGTCAAAGACCCCTTGGTGGATAGCAGGGGCCTCAGACCAGATATGGCAGCAATATTCCATGCCCGGACGGATGCTAAGTCGAGATCGATCACATTAAAGATTCTCCTTTGGATTTTGTCAAAGACCCCTTGGTGGATAGCAGGGGCCTCAGACCAGATATGGCAGCAATATTCCATGCCCGGACGGATGCTAAGTCGGGATCGATCACATTAAAGATTCTCCTTTGGATTTTGTCAAAGACCCCTTGGTGGATAGCAGGGGCCTCAGACCAGATATGGCAGCAGTATTCAATGCACGGGCGGATGTAAAGTCGGGATCGATCACATTAAAGATTCTCCTTTGGATTTTGTCAAAGACCCCTTGGTGGATAGCAGGGGCCTCAGACCAGATATGGCAGCAATATTCCATGCCCGGACGGATGCTAAGTCGAGATCGATCACATTAAAGATTCTCCTTTGGATTTTGTGAAGGAACCCTAGGTGGATATCAGGGGCCTCAGACCAGATATGGCAGCAATATTCCATGCCCGGACGGATGCTAAGTCGGGATCGATCACATTAAAGATTCTCCTTTGGATTTTGTCAAAGACCCCTTGGTGGATAGCAGGGGCCTCAGACCAGATATGGCAGCAGTATTCAATGCACGGGCGGATGTAAAGTCGGGATCGATCACATTAAGTATTCTCCTTTGGATTTTGTCAAATACCCTGAGGTGGATAGCAGGAGAACCCGACTAGATATGACAGCGGTATTCAATAAACGGGTGGATGGTAGATTGATAAGAAGGTAATAAACAATGCAAATAAAGAAAGATAGTGTCTGAAAGATTAACGCTTGCAGTAGATTAAGTGTTGCAGGAAAAATAAAATACTTGTTATAAAGCAAAAACAGAAACAAATAAATATTAAAAGAAAGGAAAAAAAAAACAAAGACGAAATTTACAATCGAAGAAATCGAAAATCAAAGGCGAAAAAAGGAAAGAAAAGACGAAAGAAAGAAAAACAAATCAAGTTTGAATATTAAAGAAAATGAAATTTAAAGAAAGAAGGCGGAATAAAAAAAGGAGATTGAATGAAAAATAAGGAAACAAAGGTCGACATCTGAAGATGAAGAAAAAAGAAAGAATGCAGAACAGAAAACAGATGAAGAAAAAAGAAAGGAAATGAAAAAGAAAGAATAAAACAAAGGTCGACATATGAAGAGAAAGAAAATAAACAGTCGAAGAAAGAAGAAATAGAAAAAAGAAAGAAAGAAAGAATAGAAAAAAGAAAGAAACAAATGTCTAACAAATTAGGCTTAATAAGAAAAAATATAGGAAGGAAAGCAATGATGATGAATGAAAGAGTGTTTGAGACAAATTATTAAAGAAAGAAAGAAAGAAAGAAAGAAAGAAAGAAAGAATAGCAGAAGATGGACAGTTACAAATAGACTGGGGCCTAGCGTTTGGGACAAAGCAACAAAAAGAAAGAAAAAAAGGAAGAAAGAAAGAAAGAAAGAAAGAAAGAAAGAAAGAAAGAAAGAATAAAAATAGCAAAAGATAGACAGTTACAAATAAAGATGGGGCCTACGTTTGGGACAAAGCAACAAAGAAAGAAAGAAAAAAAGAAAGAAAGAAAGAAAGAAAGAATAAAAAATAGCAAAAGATAGACAGTTACAAATAGACTGGGGCCTAGCGTTTGGGACAAAGCAACAAGAAAGAAAGAAAAAAAGAAAGAAAGAAAGAAAGAAAGAAAGAAAGAAAGAATAAAAAAATAGCAAAAGATAGACAGTTACAAATAGACTGGGGCCTAGCGTTTGGGATAAAGCAACAAGAAAGAAAGAAAGAAAGGAAGAAAGAAAGAAAGAAAGAAAGAAAGAGATAGCATGAAAAATTGCAGAAAAGATGAAAATAAAGTCGACTCTTGAGGTTAAATTAAAAACAGACGAAGGAAAAAAAAAAAAGAAAAATATAAAGAACATGAATGAAAGTAAAAAAAGAACAAAGGCCCACACATGAAGAGAAACAAAATAAACAGTCGAAGAAGAAAGAAAAAAACAGAAAGAAAGAAAGAAAGAAAGAAAGATAGATAGATAGATAGATAGATAGATAGATAGATAGATAGATAGATAGATAGATAGATAGATAGATAATGAACAGACTGAGATAGATAGATAGATAGATAGATAGATAGATAGATAGATAGATAGATAGCAGAAAGAACGAAAGAAGAAGAAAGAAATAAAGTTTGAATATTAAATAAAAAACAAAGGGAGAAAGAACGAAAAGAACCCGGAATGAAGAAAATACAAAAATAAAGAAAGAAAAGTCGACAGTTGAAGTCAAATTAACCCCCCCCCCCCAAAAAAAAAAAACGAAAGAAAACAGAGAAAAAAAATTATAAAGTTTTGCATGCTGACGTTCTACGCAAAATCCAGGGCAACGGTATTACAAGCCGATTGTCTGATCTAATACATCCGTTCCATTAAATCGTGAAATGAATTTTGTTTTGAACGGGCCTGTTCCATATTCTTCCACGCAATCCATGCTAGGTCCTCCGTTGTTTCACAGTTTCATCAATGATTTTCTCAATGTGATCAGTTCCATGAAAAGAAATTCATGCTGTTGACACAACCATTTACACCCATGACAGTAGGAACACGGTGAATACTGAAAAAGTAAACCCCATCGCTGCTCTTGAAAAGGACATCTAATCAGTGATTAACTGGAACAGGAAATTACTTGAAAATTTCAATGCTTACAAAACAAAACTACTTCCTTTCAAACATCACAGACAACTTTCATGCCCAACGTTAGCATGGTTATGGATACTCTCTTTGGGAGTAACACACTGCACTTTCTTGACCTCTTATTTTTAAATAACCTGAAGAAGGCCAGACTGTACATTGACCGAAACTTTTTTTCTTATTTTTTTATTTTTTTCAATTGGAGTAGATAGAATAAACTATCGCCCGGTTCACTCTCCACCCACGTCTATTGAAGAGGTGGAGAGGCTCATCCCTTGATTCCTGTTTAGGATGTGGTTTCCAGTTTTTCTCTTTTCCAATATTTTCATTCTTTTTTCTTATTTTTTATTTTTTTCAATTGGAGTAGATAAACTAAACTATCGCCCGGTTCACTCTCCACCCACGTCTATTGAACAGGCGGAGAGGCTCATCCCTTGTTTCCTGGTTAGGATGTGGTTTCCGGTTCTTCTCTTTTCCAATCTTTTCAATCTTTTTATCTATATTTTTTATTTTTTTTCAATTAGAGTAGATAGACTAAACTATCGCCCGGTTCACACTTGACCCATGTCTATTGAACGGGTGAAGTGGCTCATCCCTTGTTTCCTGATTAGTATGTGGTTTCTGGTTTTTCTCTTTTCCAATCTTTAAACTCTTTTTTTCTTATTTTTTATTTTTTTCAATTGGAGTAGATAGACTGAACTATCGCCCGGTTCATACTCCACCCACGTCTATTGAACAGGTGAAGAGGCTCATCCCCTGTTTCCTGGTTAGTATGTGGTTTCCGGTTCTTCTCTTTTCCAATCTTTTCACTCTATTTTTCTTATTTTTTATTTTTTTCAGTTGGAGTAGATAGTCTAAACTATCGCCCGGTTCACACATCACCCACGTCTATTGAACATGTGAAGAGGCTCATCCCCTGTTTCCTGGTTAGGATGTGGTTTCCGGTTTTTCTCTTTTCCAATCTTTTCACTCTTTTTTTCTTATTTTTTATTTTTTATTTTTTCAATTGGAATAGATAGAGTAAACTATCGCCCGGTTCACACTCCACCCACGTCTATTGAACATGTGAAGAAGCTCATCCCTTGTTTCCTGGTTAGGATGTGGTTTCCGGTTTTTCTCTTTTCCAATCTTTTCCTTCTCACGAAGCCCCCTGCGCATCAGTGGCTATTTCGCCTTGCTTGGGGTGATATGATAAAAAAAAAATATCGCCCTATGCAAAGCAGTCTCCTGCCACTGATGCTCAAAGTGTTACATCGAAAAAAATTAAGAGAAAGAGTGACTGGTTACATGGATTGTTAGAAAGTGGGTAAGAGAAGTTGGAGAATACTGATGAGAATAGAGTTGGACGGCGAAAGGGGCATGAGATCGAGTTTAGCAAGATAGGAGATGACTTTTGATTTTATACTTAAACTCCAAGAGGCTGTAGCTGTCGGGGAAGCAAGTAATCTCATACTCGTCGCCAAAATGATATATGCCGAAAAGGAATATATTATAAAAAGATCAGTTGAAGAATGGAACTCCACACCAGGAATAAGAAATACAGATTTGTTGTACTCAGGTACAATTAACAATAATACACCTGTAGGCCAGCCACAGGTTGGAACGGAATCGACTATGGAATAGTGAATGCCTTCGCCTAAGACATTTTCTGTATTTCTCGCCTTCCCACGAAAGGCCAGATGTGACACATGGTCATTTTATAGTGAGTATTCCCTGCCATATAGCCGGGCCAAAAAATGTCTGTCTATTTTTCCTAACCGCGGCTCCACCCCTCGGAGGAACCACGACCGTGTTCGACCGATAGCAGAGAGCGCCCATCCACCCGAAGGCAGAGAGCTGACAGCGTCACAGAAAATTCAGGCGAATGCCTAGGACATTTTCTGTATTTACTAGCCTTCCCACGCAAGGTCACATGTGACACATGGTCATTTTATAGTGGGTATTCCCGGCCATATAGCCGGGCCAAAAAATCTCTGTCTATTTTTCCCCAGTCGTGATTCTACCCTTCGGCGGAACCACGACTGGGTTTGTGCTCTCTGCTCGGAAGCAGAGAGCGCCCTCTACCCGAAGGCAGAGTGCTGACAGTGTCATAGAGTAGTCAGGCGAATGCCTAAGACCTTTTCCATCTTCGTACCACTCGTTACCGTCTTTTACAAAGTAGAGCATTCTATTTTCGGGGGATGGCAGGATGTTCCACTATAACATAAACGGAAGGAAATTCCACAAGCGGGAAGTGCAAGAAAAGAAGCTGCTGGAGTAGAATTTGTGTTTTCGTGTACATGGCAACAGAGATAAGGACAGCAGTCGGAACAATACGAAACATGTAACCCTCTGCGTAATAGTAACGTTCCTACTGGGGACATTGTTTTAATCAATTTAAATATGAGGGTCATTCAATAAACAAGGTAAATTTTTATAAGGACTTCTAATACAGATATAAGCTTACATTTTTTTAAATTTTTTTCTTTAACTTTTTTATAGGGATATAATTTTTTTTGCAGATTGAAAAAAACTTTGAGAGTTTTGGAGAGTAACAAAGATGGCCGACAAAGAAGCATGCTCCAAGATTGAACAGAGGTCAGTTATCAAGTTTTTGGTTGCTGAAGGCTGCAAACCATAAAAAATTTATAGGAGAATGTTAACTGTGTATGGTGCCACATGTTTCCGTCAAAAACATGTTTACAAGTGGGCTTAATTGTTTAAAGAAGGACGGAGTAGTGTTATGAATGAAGACAGGCCTGGGAGGCTTACAGAAGTGAGGTCTCCTGAGGTGATCGAATCAGACAATGACCTATTTCAGTCTGACAGAAGGGTGACAGTGGATGACATTGCAAGGACATACAGGACAAACGCAGGGGTTATCAGTCAAATAGAGTCAGCTTGCATCAAGACAACGCAAGGCCTCACACAGCAGCTCAAACGGTGCAGACCATAAACGAGCTGGGCTGGGAGCTGCTTCCTCATCTCCCTTGCCCCTTCAGACTTTCACCTGTTTGGTCTCTTGAAAGCGCTCACAAGAGGCACGAAGTTTGAAAGTGACGATGAAGTCAAAGAAGAACGAAGCAGTGTTAAGGTTAAAGACTGTTCTGGGTGGCCAACAGAAGTGAGGTCTCCTGAGCTGATCGAAACAGTCAATGATCTCATTCAGTATGACAGAAGGGTGACAGTGGATAATATTGTAAGGACCTTGAGCCTATCTTTTGGGACAGCACACAAACTTGTCGATGATGACCTTGCCTACTCGAAGGCCTCACACAGCAGCCCAAACGGTGCAGAACATCAACGAGTTGGGCTGGGAACTGCTCCCACATCCCCCTACAGCCCAGCCCTTGCCCTTCAAACTTTCAGCTGTTTGGTCCCTTGAAAGCGATAACGAGTGTCACGAAGTTTGAAAGTGACGATGAAGTCAAAAGTGCTGTGAGCGATTGGCTGAGACATCAGTTCAAAGATTTTTACGCTGAGAGAATACGGAGGATTGTGCACAGATGGGAAAAGTGTTTGACACTGCTGGGATACTACGTTGAAAAATAAAAAGATGTAAGCTTCTATCTGTATTAGAAGTGCTTATATCGAAAAATTCACTTTATTTATTGAATGACCCTCATAATAATACTATTAATAAAATAATTAAAAACACTTTTTAACTAATAATATTTTTAATTTAGGAAATTAACTATATTTGTATAAGATTATTTCCCATCTATATCGAAAAAGGAAATAATTCACTAGATATATAAATCGAATTAATACGTGGATCTGCTTCTAGGAAATTTGTGTTACTGTGTGGTTTTTTTCTCGTCGGAATGCATCTTATGCATTTATCAATCTACCATTCGTCCATACATTGAATATACGGTCGGGTACTCCTGTTCATCTCGAGCTTCTTGAGAGAATCGACAAAAGGATGTGCAATATTATCGATCCTGACCTGGCATCTCGGTTTCTCTCCCGTTCACGCCGACGTGATGTGGATTACCTCGGTGTTTTTCTACACATATTTTATTCTCTTCTCTGACTTGTTTATTTTCCATTGAGGCCAACCGCATGAATTTAAGGGTACAACTAGGTTGGCATCAATGTCCCCCCTTTTTACCGATAAAATAGTTAAATGTAACCTCAACTTCAACTTGAACAGTTTCTTTTCTCGCTCTTCCCATCTGTTGAAGTCCCTTCTGTTTACTTGCTTCCTCGATAGTTACAATCTCCAAAAATATAAATGCAACGTCAGTTGCCATATCTTAGCTTTTTTAATCCCATTCATATTTTACTCTTTCCCTAATAACTTCTGTACACAGTCTTTTTTCTCACTATAATCCCCCGCAGACTAGTAACGCTAGTCTTGGTGGTATTGAAGACAACAACTATTGGCTTACTAACATACATAGAAACAACAAAAGACTGGATGATACAATTAGTCAAACAACATGAAAAAAGAAAGAAAAATATTCAATATGGAAAGAAGGCACTAAATACACACAAGATTTACATTTAGTAGAAAAGCAAAACAGACGCCAAGAACCAACTATTACGGCAAAAATATGAAAAAGAAGGTCAAGGATAAAGCTCTTGAACAGGTGAAACAACGCCGGCAAGACAAACCTCTGCATGGCCAATATCCAGAACGTGCCAATAAATCCAATGTTGATAAAGTTAATACCCATCGATGGTTACGTGCATCTGGAATAAAGTCTGAGACTGAAGGCTTTATTCTTGCAGCGCAAGACCAAAGACTTTTCACTGGAAACTTTCAGGCAAATAATATACATAATAATGTAGATCCAAAATGCAGGTTCTCTGATAAATATCAAGAAACAATAGACCATCTAATCTCAGGCTGTTCTGTACTTGCCCCAAATGAATATAAAAATCGTCACGATAGAGTGAGGTAATATTTACATTGGACAATGTGCAAACAATCGAAAATCTGTAAACAAACACTGTTATGAACATCACCCAGCACCGGATACAGAAATAGAAGATGTCACCATTCTGTGGGATTACACCATCTACACAGACAGAAAAATTGAAGCAAATAGGCCGGACATTATAGTTCATAACCAGAAAGAAAAAATTGTCTATTAGTTGATATGGGTTGGCCTGCGGATTGAAACATAACAACCAAGGAATTCGAAAAAACTGTCAAAATATAAAGAATTGGAAATTGAAATAGAAAAAAATGTGGAAATTGAAAACAAGTATTGTACCAGTGATAGTAGATGCAATTGGAGTGATAAAAAATGGGACAAAAAAGCACATTGAAAGAATCCCAGGAAACCCCATCTTGAGATATATATAAAAAATGTCTTGTTAAGTACAACTCACACGCTGAGGAGAGCTTTGTCTATGTAACACTAGGGATGTTAGGGAGATGTGAAAAAACATGAAATGGAGCCATAACAACACACAACGACCTGCCTTAGTTTTTCCTGCAGACTTGGTAGGTAGTGCGACCATAGCAGAAATCGATTTATAATGAAAAAAACAAATAATAATAATAAAATTAAGTAAATAATTTTTTAAGTAGATTAACAATATTCGTATAAGATTATTTCCCATCTCTATCGAAAACGGAAATAATTCTCTACGCACATAAATCAATTAGTGATATTACTTTAATATCTAACTTTCGAATGAATTTAAATAAGATTACGCTGCAAACATGACGATGTTAGAAAAAGAACATTTCAAAGATATTATGCAACTATTCTCTTAAATTGAAATTGGTAGGAATATCTTTCATTCAATATCTCAAGAAAAAATTTATTTTTTTAGTTCAATATACATATATATTAGAAAAAAGTGCGAGTAGCCCCGAAAGTGCAGATTTATATTAAAATTACTTGCTTTTTGTATAATATATTGTGTCTATAACCCCTCGTAAAATACGCCTCTAGGAAGTATGAAAAACACTACAAATAAGAAGATACCCCGCTCTCCTAATAAACAAGGCTTTCCATCTGGCAGAATAAATACCATGAGAATAAAAAATGAAACACGAAAAAAAAAAAGAACATTTTCCTGATATTTAAATTTTCTTCTTCCTTGATTTTTTTATTCCCCACAACCTTCCATAATTATTAGGCAACCCCAGTTTTTAAAAGAAATGCTGTATCTCATACGATTTTTAGTATTTATTGCTGAGTAGATAATTCTAAATGAAAATATAATGGTTCATCTTTAATACTGCACAATAACATGCGCATCAAATGAACTGTTCTGGTGTCCAGGTTTTGTGATCTTTTTCTCATGCTAGTCTCTTCTTATTGGCTGGCCGAAGCAAAGGCTTTCTAGCTGACTTTTCCAAAGTAATAATAACAAAAGAACCATTCTATTTTCATTTAGAATTATCCACTTGGCCATAAATACTAAACATAGTATGAAATACATCATTTATTTTAAAAAGACTGGTGTGGCCTAATAATTATGGCCGGTAGTATATATATATACAGCAAATCTACAGGGTGCGTTGGGTAAATTGTCGCTCTTTGCCTTGTAAAATTTTGCAAAGTAATAATAACAAAAGAACCATTGTATTTTCATTTAGAATTATCCACTTGGCCATAAATACTAAACATAGTATGAAACTCATCATTTAAAATAAAACTGGGGTGGCCTAATAATTACGGCCGGTAGAGTATTAGGCAATTTGGGCTGCTCTTTTTTTCTTTTTGCTGATCAAATCAATGTCAATATTGTGATTTTCTTTCCTCTTTCAACGATAATACTATGAAGCTTATCAGAGGATATGAAACAAATTTACATAAAATATATCAACAAAACAAATCTACATTATTTAATGAAACATGCATCAATGAAACATGCATCAATGAATATATATATATATATATATATATATATATATATATATATTACAAATTATATTTTAGAATATGTATAATATTATATTATAAAAGGTATATTTTCCGAATTTATATATATATATATTATAAATTATATTTCAGAATATGTACGTAATTTTTCTATATATTTCACGACAAGGTACGTTTATTTCGACATTGAAACTTCAATGTCTCATCATAAATATATATATATATATATATATATATATATATAAATTATATTTTAGAATACATACATGATATTATATTATAAAGTATATATTTTCGAATTTATATATATATATATTATAAATTATATTTTAGAATATGTACGTAATTTTTCTATATATTTCGACAAAGGTACGTTTATTTCGACATTGAAACTTCAATGTCTCGATATTGAATATATATATATATATATATATATATTACAAATTATACTTTAGAATATGTACATATATATTATAAAGTATATTTTCTGAATTTATATATATATATATTATAAATTATATTTTTAGAATATAATACGTAATTTTTCTATATATTTCCACGACAAAATTGCGTTTATTTCGACATTGAAACTTCAATGTCTCATCATGAATATATATATATATATATATATATATATATATATATATATTACTAAAATTATATTTTAGAATATGTACATAATATTATATTATAAAGTATATTTTCAATTTATATATATATATATATTATAAATTATATTTTAGAATATGTACGTAATTTTTCTATATGTTCCGGCTGGTACGTTGTTTCGGCATTGAAACTTTAATGTCATCATGAATATATATATATATATATATATATATATATATATAATACAAATTATATTTTGAAATAATATTACATAATATTA